>CM042222.1:3611564-3741564 GCA_023566465.1 Cottus gobio
TATCAATTCCCTCTTATAATTAGCAGATTCCCTAACGACGTTCACACCACCTCCCACTTCACTTTTGCATGTGCCAACTCTGCACGCACGCACACACATGCACGCACGCTAACACACACTCGACCCATCTCTTCACTACTACGCAGACATACACGCCAAACCCACACACATGCAATTTTGCCGCTGAGATGATTTATAGCGTCAAGTAGTTGTCAATTAAGGTTACCGCATAAAATTATCGCCTGTCCCAGAAAATTCACCTCTGAGCTAGTGAGAATTCCCTTCCTTTTGTCTTTTTCTCTGGTGTGTGAGTGGGGAGGTGGGGTGAGGGTCTCAGCTAGTGTCCGACCTGCCTCATCTACAGGCTGGATGTGAGCTGTGACAGACGCTGCCCCTGTTGATTCAGTTGGTTCCTCTTCTGCAGACATTGATGTGTCACCGTGTTTGCGTGTGCGTCTACATTGAGGTTGTGGATCAGTCTCACTTAACATTCCTGTTGAGACTTTCTTGTGAATACACACTCACTTATGACTTAGAAGCACACGCACAGGCCGTGATGGGGGGAAAGCACTGTATATAAGTGCCCCCTAGTGGTTTGTCAAGTTCACTCGCAAGTTATTGGATTCAAACGTGCTCTGTATATAAGAGCTCTCATCAATGCATCCTTCATTATACTATTATACTGTGTTTAACACGTAGTTATGTGTTAACTTACAAACACTCGTTGTGCATTATAGGTTAAATGTAGAAGTAAGATTTAGATGTAAAGAGACACTTTAACAGATAATTGTATCATCTCACATACCACTGATGCCATTATCATTTAGCTTCTTCTTATTTGATGGATCACATTTCTTTGTTTTAAGTGAATGTTACCCAACATCATTTAAATTGACTGGACAACGCTGTGTGTCTGTGTGCAGGCGGCTCTGGCAGAGAGCAGTCTGTCCCTTCTGAACAGCCCTTCCCTGGTGTGCCCGTCTGCGGCCAGCCTCAACATGCTGCATGTGGGCCACGATGATGTCAGCTCTACTGTGGAGCAGGTCAACAGCAACGGTAGCTGCAGCCCCACGCTCAGCCCTCATCAGTACAGGTACACATGCACACATTGGCGAATCAGTAATATTTATATATATATGTATATATATATATATACTTCCTCTAAAACTCTACCCCTTACCCTGCTAACAGCGGTTTGCACTCTCCTTCAGCCACCAGGTGCATGTGAAGGAGGAGCCCACTGAGCTGGAGGAGGACAGTCGTTCAGTATCCCTCCTGGCCGGCGTTACACACAGCCTACCATTGCCGAGTGACGAGCGTGACCTGGAGGAGGATCTTCCCACTGAGGAGCTGGAGTAGGACAGACCCCAGGTGGACCAGAGGGACGAGACATAGCAAGATCAATCCCTGGGCCCTCTTGTCAGCGTGAAGAGGAAAAGATAGCTTCAGTACACTTAAAAGAAAAGAGAGAAAAAAAAGAGAATGTTTTTTTTTTGTTTTTAAGAAAATGCAAGCAACCAAGGACAACATTGACAAACTCCAAACAGGGTTAGATGACCTCCGATAACTTTCAGACGTAAAAACAAGACTGTGGATCACTGCTTTACTCCATGTGTTTCTTTTCCAACACTTGGCTCAGAGGTGTAACACCACTCAATGCATACACACACGCACAAACACACACACAGACACACACACACTTACACTCATTAACTTGTCAAACCATGTCTCATCATCCTCATGGTCAAATCAGCTTCTGTGTAGAGACCCTTAGAGGTCAGGATACACACTCCTCCTTGCTCGACCACTCGGCCCACGCCCTCCTCGCTGTTGTCGTGGGCTGCCTGACTAGCCGTTTTATCAGTTGAGAAGACACACAAGTGTGTGTGTGTGTGTGTGTGTGTTCGAAAGAGAAAGCCACACACACAGGATCATGTGTATATAGTTTTGGAGCAGTCACTAGGGGCTGTGCAGACGTGTACCTCTCCCTCTTCCCCCTCTTTGAGTCAATCACTTGCTTTTTCATTTTCTTTGATTTGATTGAAATGAAACTGTCGGGCTTCAAGAAGGGAAGGAAGGAAGAGCGCTTTCGTAGCTCAGCAGTGCTCCAACACTTCTGCAGAGCCGGCTCCTGTCTCCAAGTCCACGTGTGAGCCCATGGCAAGGCCCTGGTCCCTGTCCAAACCTCTGCCCCCAGCAAGACACTTAGTGACGGACATCTTTTAAACTCTTTGCTTCTCAGTGAAAGAAAAGACATTTTCCTACCGCACCGCCATCCCTTCCCATCCCCACCCCGAAAAGACTGCAGGAATCGGACCATTTGGTGCTGTCCTTCTCCTCTCCTCCATCTGCGGATGGAGCGATGAGCTTGGAACACTTTGAGAACGAGAAGAAGAGGGGAAGCAGAGAGAAATGAGGGTGGAAGCGTCTACAGAAATATTGTGACTTAAAAAGAAAACTGTTCATGATTATGGAATATAACAAGAAAAAAAGTGTGGTAGCTTTTGTCATTTCCTTTTTTTATTTGATGTTATTATCATTAATGATGATTATCATCATCATTATTATTTTTGAGGATCAATATTTCCATGGTGGCGTTCTGTTTCGACGTACCTTTTCTAAGGATGCTGTTTTTGTTTTTGTATTGTAAACTGTATGATTTACTCTGGCTGTTCACACCATTCCAAATGAGTATTGGCAAAAAAAAGAAAAAAGAAAGCGCAGTATTGTCCCAACTTGTGATAGCCCCCCCCCCCCCCCCTCCCCCTCACTCCTGCCCCTTTCCCTTTCTGTCCCAAGTGTAGCAGGCAAGAAATATGGAAATAGCACTTAAAGTTGCCATTATCCAGACAGATTATTTAACAGCTGAATCTTGTTTTTAATTCTCTCTCATTCACTTTTTTTTGGTTGTGTATTTAGTTGAGAAATATCAGTAATGCTTTCAATATATATATATTATTACTGCAGTCAGAGAATACCTCATCCCACAAAGGTTCTGCCTGGAACTGTGTCCAAATTGATTAACAAATAAGGGGGATTTCTTTCCGTGGGACACCAAATGTGGCAACTCTGCTCAGCTTCATTTCAAAGCTCTATGGTTGTAATAGTTACTGTGTAGAAGCTATCTGCAATTCACTGTGTGAGTTTGTGTTAAAAGAATAGCACGTGAGATTTATTTTTTGTTTGTTTTCCGTGAGCATAAAAGCATTACTTTTCTCTACAGTGCCATACCAAATTTAACATTTATTTTAATCTATTATCTGCTTATTCCCATTTTATTTTTGTTACAGGTAACCAAAGAAATATGTAGAAAACCAAAAACCCTGTAGTTTATTTTGCCCTTTTTGAGTTTCCTTTTAGTTTTCTTCTTAAAGAATTGGCCAAAAGACAACAAACCAGGAGTTTGAATTCTTGTTATTGTATTCATATGACTATTGTGTTCAAATTATACATGACTTACAGTGCACACCATTCCGAAAAACCAAAGTGTGTAAAGCAAACTAAAATTTGGAGACATCAAAGCTTTTACATGATAAGCGGTTACAAATGACTCACATTTGGTATGGGGCCAAAAACTAGTATTATCAAACCTCGCACAGTTCCTCTGAAAAACAAAAAGAAAGAGAAAATAAAAAAGCACTTAGAGGTGAAACCCTGTCTCTCCCACGCTCAGGCTAAACTGTGTTTCAAACACAATCCTCGGACTGGCCCTACTGCTGTATGAGCAGGCCTAAAAACTAGGCACTCGTGAGGCATTTGAAAGTTTTTTGCTTTACAGGATACTTTTTCTGGTGCTGTCGTAACAAACATTTGGTGTTTTTCAAACTAGGGAACAAACACACCCTCTTGGTCTGTATGTAGTATTTGCAGGAAGAGGACGTGTACTGTAATGTGGTTTCAAAGGTCACATCTTTGGACAGGGAGGAGTTATTCCAAAAACATATATATTACAATAAAGAGGGAACAACTCAAAATAATAGAGAAAATATACCAATGTAAGAGGAAAACAACCAAGGGACATCATGTAATTGAAAGTTGGGTTCATATTTTCATACTATCTCTTGCACGATTTTTCTTATTTAATGAAAGAACCTTTCTGATGACTTTGTGTTCAAACAGGACTGTTTCCTGTCACATTAGAGACTGATTTCTAACAAAGTACAAAGTGGCAGACAGACATCTTGAAACGAGATTAAAACCAAAAATAACACTACCTCCTTTTCAAAACAGTTCAACGCATAGCCAATGGGAGACTGAACTCTCTTAAATATTTTCTTTTCCTCCATTCTTCCTCGATGATAATAAGGAATGCCAAAACGTGTTACACTTACTGTATTACTGACAAAAAAAAAAAGAAGTTATTCGGCGACCCGGACTCCCTAACACATCTGCTTGAGCCCCAAAACATAGAGATGTTTCACTTTCCATGGAATTAAAAATGACTACCTCTCCTTAAACCACATCTAAAGCACTCTCTATGTCTCAAAGTGTGTTGTGAAGTGCTCACTATATATGAAAGGTTTCCTGTCAGCTGTGTAAAAACTGACCATATCCCTGCACCCAATTAGCACTGAGCTATGTGAGCAGCCTCTCAACTGTGTGCTCTGACTGTACGTGTGCATATCCGTGATCCACGCCAACGTTAATGTGTATGTGGTGTTGGAGGGAGCTGGTTGTAGGGGTTAATGGTGGACAGACTATATCAGTGCCACATCACACACACACAGGGGTATAACAGAAGCATAGAAGCAGGGCTATGGGTTAGTGCAACGGAGGCTCTGACCATCCAGATATCCAAAGACCCACAACAACACAGCAGCACCCACTTGGCCAAAACACTTGCAGAGGCGCTGAGAGGACTAACACACACACACACACACACACACACACGTAATGAAACTCATCACTACTAGTAATATCCAAACCAAGAGGAACTGCTGCATACAGTACATAGATGATCTCTGACTTGTGCTTTAAGGTACACCTGTAAACAACGCTGTTTTATAAAGATGTAGATTGTTCACAGGGCGCCATGTAACACTTCTGTTCTTTCTCCAGCTTGGCATAACACGATGTATTCTTGTATAATAATGCTTGACTTATCTCTCCAGGGCATTCTTTCTCGTTTTGTCCTTTGATTTTTCTCTTTTTATTTTCTGCACCTGTTTAGCTATTGTAAAGCTTTCAGCTCTGATTCCTATACTGTACTGCTAATGCTGAAGTATATGTATTTATCATATTAAGTGCTGCAGGTATCTCGGTTTATTAGTTTTTTTGTTTTGTTTTTTTGTTTCCATTTTTCAGTTCTTCATAAAACGTCTGGGACGCTGATTTTTTAAGTGTATTATCTCTAAAAAATGGAAAAGAATAAAAGTTAGATCAGTGGTTTAGGTAACACCTGTTTGTATATTTATCTTAGCTAGGTCTATTTTGATACTTTTTTGTCTCTGTACTGCATTTATGCATTTTTAAGGAAAGAAAAAAACAAATGGAAAACAAACTAAAAAGTTACTTCATTATGTATTGATACCTCAGAAGGACTTTTTCTCAAAGACAGGACCAAAACCTCTAAAAAGAAAAAGAGAAAAAAATGTAAGAATATGTAGCCCCTCTCTTGCTTTAAAAAAACAACAACAAAACAGCGGAGCTCTAGAAAGACATTGCTGTTGGTCCTCTCAGGTGCCAATATGTGTCCAAGCTCCCTGTGACCCCTCCCTCTGACCCCTGACCCCTGTCATTCCTGTGCTGAACTCCGACCAATCATCTGCAGGCGCCAAGGGGTGTCACTGAGTCACACACCTGGTTGGTGGTGACCAGTCACAAACCTCGTCTCCCAGTCCCACAGAGGCAGATCAAAGCCTGACACTGTTGCATTTTTTGATACTCCTCCTCCTGCGCAGTCCCAATACCAAAATGTGGAATGGCTCTCAGAGATGCAGCTCATCCTCTGTCTACCAAAGGCATTGCAAGCAACTATTTGCTTAGTCCAAACTCCTGAACTGTAACCAAACTGCAACCAAACCAATGCCACAACCTTAACCAAACAAAAACCAAGCTACTTCCAAAAGTCTCCATCGACTTCACTGATCACCTTTACTGATAGCTGTTATCTCTTTTACATCCATGTAATGGTGTTGTAGGACCAGCCTGCATCATATTGGCTGGGGACTGACTCAAAGGACACAGGGAGCCCAAATCCTGACTTGTGATTGGACAGTTCTGAGGTGTCATGTGAGGGGAAAGGGACTCTCAAAGTGGATGCATTGCCTGACGGTATTATCAAGTAGACAACCAGAATCCGATGGAACTACCACTTCAGCTCTCCTCTGGTTAAACCTAAGGAATGTGTGTACATTTTCAGCAGTGACTCTCTGTATCGTTTTTTAGTTTCAGTTTACCTGTTTACCTCTCTTTATCCTTTGGTTTTTGTTTTGTTTCTTGTTATTTGAAAGTGTGACCCGAGGAAGAGGCGGGGACAGGGACTGGGTGGTGGCTTTAGACAGACAGTGGAGCCCAGCCCTCTGACCCTCCACCCCGGGTAGCCATGTAATGCCAGTCACTGCCCTTTCCTTCATGCTGTATAAAAACACACACATATATCTGTGTATTTGTAACCTGAATCTTCTTGTGTCTGTCCATGCAGACAATAAAAAACTGTACAGTAGGTCTAGTTGCATGTAATCTGTACTAATTATTGACAATGGCATTATAAAATGCAATAAAATACTTATTACACTGTCCTTTGCTGTGTCCTTGTTGTTTCTTCTACGGAGGTATATAGCAGAATAGGAAGGAAGAAATAGAAATAATTATATTTATTAATCTCTGCTTTTCTCTGAATAATTACTGCTTAATTGTAACCTCCTTATAGCTCATTTGGGTTTTGATATATATCAGTCTGCTATGGAACAATTACACACAAACAAAAATGTAAAATGCCTTGCTATGCTTACAGACAATATACAGCTACTCCCATTTTACGTCGTCATATAAACGCTCGACTCTTAAGTCTCTAACAACTATAATTAAGGAAAACCATTCAAGGCGACTGTTAACAATGAATGAAGGCTGTTCATACTGTTTCACCAAAAGAATAATGCTGTACCAAATGATAAAATCAGGGTGACACAAGGTTAATACTAGTATTTCATTTGAGTAAAACCTTTTCGTAATGATATAATAACACCACAGATTTATGTGGCACTTTTCAAGATTGTCAAAGACCCTGCAGTAAACCCCGCAGTAAACTCTTTAATACGAACATAAAAAGTGAAAGAAAAGATTAGAATACAGTTGTGTTGACTAGGAAATAAAAACAATGGGGGCAAGTCTGAAGAAGCAGGTTTGATGACAATGTGTGGGGCATTTTTGATGTGGTTTGTTGATGATTTTCACAGAGAAGGGCCGACAGCTGACACCCCGGACCAAGGGCCCCGGGTTCGGTGCTTGGTCCTAGAGATTTCCAGGATGTTGGCATCAGGAAGGGTGTCAAAGAGGTTTGGGGGACCCAAGTTGTTGAGGGATTCGCAGATGGTGAGTTTTACACCTCATTATTAATAAACTGCTCATTATAATCGTCGTAAAGTAGTCAATAAAGCCTATCTAAACCTCATTAGATGACAGACTGCTGCTCAAATAGTAACATTTCCTTGAGTTACAAGTTCAGCCTGTGTCAGCCATTCAAGGCCTGTAGAGAGGTCAGCATGTGTTGTGATACAGGAAGTGGCCACCAGGAGGAGTAAACAAACCGGACAACACAAGCAGCATCTCATAAACACAAACCCAGCAACAAACATCACTGTGGTCCACTGACATGGTCCGACCAACAGGGTGGGCCAGAGAGTGAAGAACAGACACTGACTGAACTACCTGCCATGTGTGTGATGGAGAGAATTACATGACACATATAAGATTATAGAATAGGTGCTGAATACGGTAGAAACTAGTTGTTGTGACCTATCCGTACTTTTCCTTCACTCACTTCCTTTCATTTTTCCTTCTCCTTCATACCTCTGTCTCTACCGTGCAGGTTTGGCGCATGCCCTACAGCTTGTCTTTAAACCTGTGCGCTGCATGCATGGTGAATGTGTTGCCACAGGGAGAAAAAATGGAAACTGGCTGGATGTATTTTGGAAAGTTGAAACTTTGTTTAATCTTGTGCTTTTAGTTAACTTCTCGTTTGTCAGCTGGGAGGAAACTCACTCTTGACGCTTAAATCCCTGTGACATTTGGTTTTGTGAGAGACCCCATCTTAATCTTATTGGAGACACACATGCACACACACACACACACATGCACACACTCACTGGCATGCACACATCATGAATAATAAGCAGAAACCTAGTACTTTATACTTCTACAAGGTGAGCCAGGGTGCAGAACAACACACAAAGAGGTTATTCTTGGCGTGACACAGTAGTGTTTGGCATGAAACGCTGAATATATTTCTTAATGCTCGTCTGGACAGAGTAATGGTGTGTTCACACCGAACGCGACGCGAATTTTTCGCGCGACCAGATTACATGTAAAGTCAATGCACAGACGCGTTTGGTTGCGACAGACGCGAAATTTCGCCGGGCGGCGCGTTTTTCGCGTCGCGTTCGGTGTGAACACACCATAACGCAATATACTGCTTGGGGGACAGCCCACTCCTTCAGCCACAAATACTGAGGGGAAGAAGGGCGAGGGACGATGACGGTGTGTGAATAGGGAGAGACACGCTGCCATGGCTCTCAGTGCATTTATTTTGTGACTCACAGGGTCTGCCTGGACCTCAGTGCTCTCCATGCTGGAACAAGCAGCCCTCCACACACACACACACACACACACACACACACACACACACACACACACACACACACACATATTGATTTAGCATTGCAATCAATGCACATGCACAGGCAACCAGATGCATAAACAAACGTTTGCAAATGTAGAACATAAACACTCATGTGCACAAACCACCGCTTATGGTGTGTTCACACCGAACGCGAAATTTCGCGTCGCGTTACTCGCGTGAGTTTACTCGCTCGACTTTATGTGGTTAATTTCCGTCAACGCAAATTCGCTTTAACGCGGGCTTATCTCCGTGGCTTATCTCCGTAAAAACAGTACCGTTTCCGCCATCCACCATTAAACTAACCACTAGTTCTGCTTTAACCTTCTTGTGGAAGTCCCTCTAATGTCGGACCATCAAACGCCCCCGTGTCCGGGTTCATAATATCATCCGTAGCCGCACAACAGCGTCTGAATGACGGCCGCTGCCAGCGCTGCTTCTGGTGGATCAGCAACTGTTTGATTCAAACCGGCAGGACGGCGGTGATGACGCGCAGAGCTTCTCAACGCTGATTGGCTTTCGCGACGCGAATTTTCGCCCGAGTTGGAAAATTTCAACTCACGCGAACGCGTCTAATGCGCCGCCCGGCGAAATTTCGCGTCTGTCGCAACCAAACGCGTCTGTGCATTGACTTTGCATGTAATCTGGTCGCGCGAAAAATTCGCGTCGCGTTCGGTGTGAACACACCATTAGACGCGTTTGGCGCGGCGCGTTTGACGCGAAATTCGCGTGAGTTGAAATTTTCCAACTCGGGCGAAAATTCGCGTCGCGAAAGCCAATCAGCGTTGAGAAGCTCTGCGCGTCATCACCGCCGTCCTGCCGGTTTGAATCAAACAGCTGCTGATCCACCAGAAGTAGCGCTGGCAGCGGCCGTCATTCAGACGCTGTTGTGCGGCTACGGATAATATTATGAACCCGGACACGGGGGCGTTTGATGGTCCGACATTAGAGGGACTTCCACAAGAAGGTTAAAGCAGAACTAGTGGTTAGTTTAATGGTGGATGGCGGAAACGGTACTGTTTTTACGGAGATAAGCCACGGAGATAAGCCCCGCCCGCGTTAAAGCGAATTTGCGTTGACGGAAATTAACCACATAAAGTCGAGCGAGTAAACTCACGCGAGTAACGCGACGCGAAATTTCGCGTTCGGTGTGAACACACCATAAGCGGTGGTTTGTGCACATGAGTGTTTATGTTCTACATTTGCAAACGTTTGTTTATGCATCTGGTTGCCTGTGCATGTGCATTGATTGCAATGCTAAATCAATATGTGTGTGTGTGTGTGTGTGTGTGTGTGTGTGTGTGTGTGTGTGTGTGTGTGTGTGTGTGTGTGTGTGTGTGTGTGTGTGGAGGGCTGCTTGTTCCAGCATGGAGAGCACTGAGGTCCAGGCAGACCCTGTGAGTCACAAAATAAATGCACTGAGAGCCATGGCAGCGTGTCTCTCCCTATTCACACACCGTCATCGTCCCTCGCCCTTCTTCCCCTCAGTATTTGTGGCTGAAGGAGTGGGCTGTCCCCCAAGCAGTATATTGACTAACTCAAAACAACATAACATACTGTGTATCTGCTGCTGCATGCATCCACATGGATCTGCTTGTTCAAATTAATAAGATGAGACTATTTCTTTATCTTGTGTCTACATAAAAAAGAAGATAGCTGATGAGATTCAAAGCGCGTGCAAATACAACCTTGCGTTCTGTTCAGATTGAGGCCATTCTTATTACGTTGAAAAAGTAATGAAACACAAATGTGATACAAAATAATTAAGTATGTTTAAAGAGCTCTTTTAAAAGAGGGCCCAGGATTTCATGGACCCCAAAGAATTGTGTATTCTTGAAATTCAAGAAAATGTGTTGAAAAATGTTACCACAAATTCCCAGAGCCCATCAATTGTCCAAAAATCCCAACATATTCTATAACATATTGTATTACAATGATATAAACACAGAAAAGCGGCAAATGTTTTTCTGGAAATATGACAATTATCAAAAATAAGTAGATTAATTTACTAATGAATTAATAACATTGAATAAGGGAGGATGATCAGTCATTTCCATTAATCTGTGTGACTAAATGACTGTCTTCAGCAAAGACCAATCAAAGAACATTATTTGAATCAAACTAATATCTTTTACAAAAAAGAAAATACAATCATACATTTCAAAAACATGGCAGACAAAGACAGCTTTACGATACTTTCCCAAACCAAAAAGGTACACGATATGACGTTGAGTGGATGGGACAGTGGAGTGTGTGAGCAACATTAAAGATGCACTAGATCAAATGTTGGATTGTTGTCGGTGTGGTATTTAAACAACCAGCCTCCAATTGTTAGTATGCTTCTTTTTCCCAAGAGGAAGGGACAAACATGGAGGTTGTCAGAGAGAGAGAGAGAGAGAGAGAGAGAGAGAGAGAGAGAGAGAGAGAGAGAGACCCAGCTATGGAACAAAAGCATCTTTGTGAGTGATTGGAACCACATTTTCAGTCTTTCTCTCTCTCTCTCTCTCTCACTCTCTCGCTCTCTCTCTCTGAAAACCACTGAACAATCAACGTCAAAAGTTTAGAATAATATTCGGAGACGGTCTACGCAGATAGTGTGTGCATGTGGCTCCAGTTTCACCTACACACATTGTACTCACACACACACACACACGCACACACACACTCTCTACCTTCCTCTGACTGGACCCTCTCCCTTTCTCTATCTCTACATTTCCTCTGTCTGTCCCTCCCACCCTGCCTGTCTCCTGATCTGATCCTGGGTACTCTGGATGTGGCATTTCATGCAGTCTAGGCAGAAGTCCTGTAGCAGTGGAGCAGCGCTCACCTCAGTCCTCCAGTGCTGGCGAGCTTGAGAAGGCAACCTACTCTTTCTCTGCTGGATCTCAAAGGGCTGGAAAGCCACTGAAGCCTCAGAGGCCGAAGCCAAACAAAGAGTAGGTCTACGTGCTGTGAGAAAGGTAGAATTGCTTTCACTTTAGGGAAGCTTGACTTGATTGCCTTTGTGAGGACCTTATAAGCCTTATAACCCATATAACTTTCTGCATTGGTTATTAAAATTGGCCTTTAAGCTAGAGTTGTGACTCAATTACTGAATTTGTTTTAACAAAAAAATAACTAAACATGAAAGGAAGTGCTATTTTGTGATACAGGGTGATGGTACTTATGTAATATATGTGTAAGTACCAATTCAAGACTTATTAGCTTACTTGCAGAGAGTTAGATTGTAAGAACAATACCACTGTCATGTCTCGTACTTAGACTCTATGAACACGGACGCAGTCTCAGTGAAGTCACCCATTGGTCTGAAAGCTCAAAGTGGGCGGTTCCGGCCTTTGCCATCTTTACAGTGACGGGACGCTGTGTCGTCATCCAAAAATGAGCAAAGAGGTGGATAGTCAGTCGGTTTAGCTGAGGCTGGCCTGGATAATGCAGCAGTGGAGACTAGAAGCTAGCAACCTGGTACAGCACCCACCTGTCACTCAAAGTGACCACGCCCTTAATCATGCCTAAATGTAACTTTAATATAATGGAAGTGGGTGAGTGTAAGAAAGAAAACATTGGTCCTATACAGTTATATGACTAGGGGAATTAACTAACACCGAAACACCAGCACCGGGACCAGTCACTATTTGGCATAACCCCTTGTGAAACATTGATTTAGTATGGATTATGAATTAAACAAATGAGACATAGCATCTCCCTTTACAGGTGTTGGTAGGTGGGATTGAGTTACCTTTTGATAACGCCAAGCTGTTTCATATCTACTGTTCAGCCATGAGAGTGGCAACCTTCTCATTTAACTCTGCAAAAAAACTACTTTCCGTAATGTCGAGTTATTCCTGTGTGGATGTGGATGTGCCTCGTGTGCATCAACAGCTGATTTGATAGCACTGGAGGTGAGGAATGTGGAAGGACATGCCATGTCCGTCTGCTTGGTGCACGAGACCCTGGATGTTCACCACGACAGGAAACTGCCAATGACTGTGGAACCAGAACAAAAGCCACCAGCAATTCTACTCTGTGACAAATGTGCTCAAAAATCATTAAATAACAATTAAATACTTTTTGATTAAATAACCATTGAGTAACACTAGCATCTAAGTAATTAAACACTTCTGTGGGACAGGTGGCATTACTACTTGGACAGCCCTCTAGATTATCAGTCTTCACATCTAATTGCGTGTAACAAAAATACCTGGATCAAAAAGTGAGGTCAGTCTGAAGTACCCAGCTGTCCTGGTAAAGCACAGTATGGCCAGATCTCTTTCACAAACAAAAAGACAATAAACAATCCTGCTGGAACTCTGATCTCTCTAACTGTTGACTATTTCCCACACACAGTCTGACCAGACAGACGCTCAGCCCCCACAGGGCATGAATCATCCAACAATTCGCCTGTCTGTCTCAGATGAGTGATTGTACACACAAATTGAACAGGGGGCTCTAGTTGTTTGCAAAAAGGAAGCCTGTCTCAGAAAACACCTCAGAAGATTTACTGCTGTGAATTAGCTCATGTTCCTGCCACGCCCCAAAACATCAATCACAGAAAACACTGTCATCAGCCACAACCTCCAGGTGTCAACATGGCACAGGCAGACGAGGCCTGTCAGTCATGTGCTGTATTCCTGTTGTTTGTCATATCAATAATTTAAGATAATACCTAAACAAAGTTAGATACATTGTTGTTTTATTTGTCTGATATTTGTGTTAATATTGAAGAGTGAGAAAAAACATGTGGGTTCAAATTAGACAAACAGGCTCATTAGGATCGTTATTTTTAGCCAATAACCTGCACCACCTACTAACCTACATTTCACCACTTTTGCCGGGTGAAAAGTGGTACCAAGTCTTGAAACCTGAAGCCCAGGTCCTCATGAAGCTGGACCAATTAAGTTTTCAGTGAATGATGCATGGTAGGTTTGGGTCAGTACCTGTACTTGACATGAAAAGTTACTATTACATCAAGCTGATGATATAGGTGGCGATGAGTTTTCGCGTGTTTTTTGTAATTCCTGTTGAATGCACAATTACCATCATTAGGATGATTCATGAGTCATGACCTCGTCTGTTGTGCTGCGAAATATTAAATGGACTTGTGAGCACCAAAATGAATGACGGAAATATCCCTACAGTAAGTCTGTAACGCTTACAGATACTGGAACTCGCAAGTACGACTCAGAGGCAGATGGACAGGCAAAAAGGATTTTACTGAGGTTTCAGGCAGGGTCAAAGCCGGGAGGTCAATCAAAACAGGCAAACAAATCAAAGAAGGGACAGGTGAAGGGAATGAGGGATGATCAGGTGTGATTGGCAGGATCTGAAATGACAAGTGAGTTAATTAACCAGACAAACAGAATGAAAACACTAATATGAAGGGGAATTTGTGACAGAGTCACAGCAACATGTAAACTGAAAACCGTGACAAAACTAGTTAGTTCCTCAACAAGTAAGGACATGTTTTCTTAGTTTCTATAAGGTTGAGATACAAAATAAATGCTGACAAAAAGTAACCAATGAACCTTTTTCCCCTGCAAACACCTACAGTTATTATATTGTTGTAAGAGATTGAAAAGGCATTGATATTTCTAAAATTATGTCCGGGTCTGAGATTTTGGTGGCCCTAAAGAATATTTCGTTTTTGTGGGTTGACATAGCCTCTCAGGGGGCCATGTCCACCAAAGCATCTCACAGCTAAAAACAGCTAGCTGTGAGCGCTTTGGATAAAACGCATACTAAGTTAGGTTCAGGAAAAGTCCTTCGTACCTCGTACTTTGGTGCAGCCACAAGGTGCCACGAATAGACAGAGCTCCGCTGTGAGGCTGTCAAACTTGACTATAGGTTCTAGTATTTAAGCTAGCAGCCGGTGTTAGCGCCTCCCTGGTGGTTACAGTTTAGGCTCACAACCCTGTCTAAAAGTGTTACTATAACTTAGCACCACAGATATGCTACATCTAAGTGATTTTGAGTGAGTATTATTAATGACAAAACATATTGTTCCTGGGCTCATAATTCTTGGTGAAAGCTGCCCTGTGTTAGTGCTGTGCCTGGTTCGGGTTAAGGGGGTAATTATATGACAGTATAGTTCAGCCCAACTAGTTTGTAGCCTGGAGGAAGCACAATCACTGCTGACTGGAGTTTCCTGTCCAATAGCTGCAGCACAGAAGTCTGAGGCAAAGTATAGTGCGAGAGAAGAGACGGGAGAGATGGGACGGATGGTTCACTGCTCATTTAAAACTAAGTTTGGGACGGTGGTGTAGCCTATTCGGGCTTTGTTTGCAGAAACATAAGAGAAAGTGAGGAAACCCCGCAGTGCAGACAAAGAGTAGTCAGCGAGCTGCAGACACACAAACTTCCCAACATCTGGTCCGCTGGAGGACGGGGCGAGCCGGAGAGAGAAACTTTGGAGGCGGAGAGAGAACTATCTTCGCTGGAGAAATATGCATTGCATTGGGAGTTTTGGGCAGCTACATGAGCCCAAAAGAGAGTCGGTGGACGTGTAAGGTGAAAATAGTGGAGGGATAGAGGACAGAGAGGGTCTCCAAGGGCGAGAAGGCCACCTGGAGCGGTGGAAGAATGAATTAGCCGAAGGTTTGTCTGCCCCGTTTCCCAGCCAGAGAGAAGGTAAGAAGTGTTTTTTTTTTTCTGTTGTAGATCAGAGCGCCGTATTCTGCACAATCTAGGCAGAGAAATGATCGCTACACTGCAGCTGAGCTCGGTCTGAGCATGCAGAGACTCGTTTAGGAAAGCTGGGCGCAGACATGCAATACAGGTAAACAGAATACGCCCGTTATTAGCTAGCAGTGACTTATACAACGCATATACTATTTATACTTTCAATTTCAGCAAACACTTCTTTTGAAAGGTAGATATTGCTATTTAACAACGTGTACACGTATTCTTCATTCCAGCTAGAAGTTCGGCACTGTTTATGTGTGCAGTGCATTTTTCTTTCTCCCGAACTTCCTTACACTTTTTACCTGGTCAAAAGTATGAAAACCAAGCCCACCGTAGTTATTTAAGGGTGAATAATTGTTTCATGAACTCGTTAAACTTCGCTTCTTCAAGCACTTTCACAAAGACTCAGCTTAGGGTTGTCAAATGTTTTGGGGGCAGCGAGTGCGGAGCAGAAACTACGGGAGCGCGCAAACAGCTGTCCAGCTGAGCATCTCTGGCTGGGTTGGCGCGCGCCAAACACACGTTGGCACGTGACACACTCAATTAGTGCCGTGCTAATGATGAGAAGACAACGTGCCGGGGCTTGGTTCTGCCTGCTCGTCTCCTATCTAAATGATCAGATCAAACCAACGTGAACTTATGACAGTAAGGTTAGCCTATATTCTCTGAGAAACCATTTAGTAAGAACTATGTCTTGGGCCAAAAACAAATTAAAAAAGTATTTTTTTAAATAATTTATGAATTATAGATTTGGGATTTTACTTGTAATCATCGTCATCATCTAACTACTTGAGGATTGTTTAGTAGTAACCTTGAATATATTGTGAAATATTTTTGAAATTACAAAAACAAACTTGAAGGGGATTATTAAATCAGACTCTTTCAATAATAGCAATATTGAGACAGCTTTTTACTGATCCAGTTCTGTTGTGTTTTATCATTTTTATTCTTTTTGTGTGTGTTATTTTTTATTCATTTACATTTTACCTATTTTTCCCTTGCCTCTTTTGTTACTGTCATCTTTTTATCTGATGTTATTAGTGGTATATTATTGTTTAGCTATAAATACTACCCATGTGGTTATTATTTGCACAACATAGGTTTAAAGAGTTTAAACACTATTCATTAAAAGTAGGTTATGATTAGACACATCCGTTGTTATACCACTGTTTCATGAGAGCAGTTTCCTTTAGTGATTCTATAGCTGTAAGCGATTCATGCTGGTTCAAGTTGTGACTGATTACACCTCTCTCTCTCTTAAGCACGGCATGTTGACTTGTTGCTCGATTTAAAAAGATAATGAGAAGTCTTTCACGTGACCCCGATGACATCAATGTAATAATATTTTTGGCGATGTCCTCTCTGCTTTAGGCTCACTCCTTGGTCCCTCCACCTCCTCCCATCAGAGCCAGGCCTACGCCCATGGATGAGGAGAGGAGTGCCCCTGCCATCTCCCCAGAGCCACCTGATGAGGTGGACCCCAGTCTACCAGCTCCACAACCCAAGGCACACGCAACCTCAACAGAAGAGCGAGCGAACCGCTGCCCAAACCCAGAGCCCTGTCCTAGTCCAGGTAAGGAAGAGGTTGCAAAAACAGAGACAAGACAGACCTACACAAACTGCTCTTCCAACTCTGGTGTGTAGCTAGTTATGTGATGGGTTTGAACAAGCCTTGAATAGGCTAATGTTATAACTACTCCCCCAAAGTTCCATTAAACCTCCTTTGTGGATTTTTAGTGTGACTGCATAAAAAAAAGTAAGACAGCAAGTAGTTATTAAGCCATTTATTATGAAAAAGAGAAGCTAGCATATTTGTTCAGTAGAAGGTTGGCCAGTATGTGAGTTACTATATAGCTGGATGCAACATACTTTCCTTCCTTTACAAGCTATAGGAGACCTTCTAAGCCCCAAAAAGAAAATAACAGTTCACCTTTGTGAGTGTGTATAGGATGTTGGTTTTCCACAGTGGAATAGTCTTGAGTCATTGTTATGTTTAGAACTTTACACACAGATAATTACTAATCGTTGTGTTCCAGTGACTCCCATTGAAACCCCCCAAAACCATTGTGTGTTTTTGGTGGATGTCGTGGTGACTCATAAAGTCAGAGGCCTTCTCACTGACAGATAAAAACAGTTGTGTACTGAGGTGATCGGTCTGTGTGGGGGACATGCCGCCTGGGATGATCTGAGGGGTTAGGACAAATTCAGCGCTGTGGAATGCTTAAAAGGTCGCAATGAGACTCTGGGGAATTGGGGAATGACCCTTCCCCATTGTGTGATTAGTCATGGTAAGGGTTGACTGACACTGAGCAGGGAATGAAGGAACATGGACCAATTCAGGGCAGTATTATGCCTGAATGACTCATCCAGGATCAGCCAAAATGAGTCAAGTTCCCTCAACATTCAGGGAGAAAAGAACAGCATGGACTGTAGTTCAGAGTGCACACCCTATATGGAGTAATTGGGGAAGGTGTGGTAAATGGTTATGGGAGTCTGTATATATTTAAGTGACTTGTTTGTGAACCTGCCACTAAAACTTCCAATGGGTGATGGAGTTCTTTTGTTTTGTTTGTTTTTTAAAGACAAGTCTATTCCCGACATATTTATATTACTGTGTTGAATGTGCAAAAACATAAAATCCACACACGCACATTTAATTTAGCTGACGCTTTTATCCAAAGCGACTTACATGCTATACAGTAGACCGTAGACACAGCAACGGTGAGCAATGAGGGTTAAGTGTCTTGCTCAAGGACACAATGACATGGACTGGCTGAGCTGGGGTTTGAACCACCGATCTTCTGATTGAAAGTCAGACCTGCTAACCACTGATCCACAGTCACCCCACATCTCTGTTCTCCGCTACCATGAGTACAGCATCAGATGTAATGATGAAACCTGTGGAAGACTTTTAGGATTATAAAACTGTAGATTTGTGCCTGAACATGTTCCCGTGGCGGTGCTGACTTTACCTGTGGTTGCTCATTGGGCAGCCAACACAAAGTACAACTGTGGCTTCTCCCACTAAAGTTAGACAGCTTGTCTGGCTGACTGGTATAATTTGTGTGCGTGAGTGTTTGTGTGTATGCTGACGGTAGGTAGGTGAGCCAGGGCTGGGGAGGAGAAGATTGGTCAGGCTACCACTGAGGGCAACAAGGCCCTGCTTTCAGCTCTCTGCTTCACCCGCCACCCATCCCTCTGCCTGCAGAGTGCCGGGCTTTGCAACAACACAGCAGGCTCATATATAGATCTAACTGAGACTTGAATCTTTTGGCCTATTTTCGCTGATGGATGCCTTATTAGAAAAAGGATAATAGGCTCCCATATGGTACTCTTTTATTTAAATCAAAGCTGCTTATCTAGCGCACACGACAGAAAACTTTTCTTCCTGGTTTACGTCCACATTGTAGAGTCCATGTGCAATAGTAGTTTTACCCCAAACAATCAATAGCAAGGGACATATCAATCCCACCAATATCATCTGTAAGTATCATCCACACCTGTGCACATATTTCTTTTGCTATTTTCCAATGAATGTCGCTTGGAAGCAAGCTGGCCATATAAGAAGATGCTCAGTCTTAATCCTGATTGTTCATCCAATGTTTCCAATCTGCTGAACCAGAGCTATGTGAACAAATCTTGTTCAAGACTACATTATGAAGACACTCTAAAAATAGCTCTCCTAAGCGTTGAGAAGGTTTTAAATATATAACCCTTTAAGGTTTAAGAATACAGACAACACAACGGATTGTCCTTGCATTCAGCTAAAGGTGTCCAGTCTAAAGTTTTACCATCCTGTTTTTTATAATGGCTGCTCTGGGGAAAACGCTTTCTGTGCCGTTGTAGATTTTTGTTGCAGTATCACGTTTTGCCACTGGGACAAATTGGCATGATCTCTGCCACACCTTGCCCAACTCTCTTTATTGATGCTTTTGCCACAACGCGTTGTGTATACAGTAGACGCTTGCCCATCACATACTATGAGCTAATACTATGAACATCTGTACAATCAAATGCAATTGGGGGCAATAACCCTGTTCAGTCAGGTTGTGTGGATTCCTTCTGTGCTCAGTTTTTAAGGCATAGTTTAAGTATGACAATGACGGGGCAGCATCAGAGAGGAGACAGCAAATCACAATGCATCAGATGAGTTCGGTGAGAGTTTTAGCCCTCTTCCATCCATCCATTATCCAAACCGCTTATCCTGTTTAGGGTCGCAAGACGCTGGAGCCAATCCCAGCTGTCATTGGGCGAAGGCCGGGTTCACCCTGGACAAGTCCCCAGTCTATCACAGGGCACATATATAGATAACCACTCACACTCACATTCACACCTAGTTTTAGCCCTCTTGTCACCTCAAATTTGCAGTCTGTTCTGCTATAATTGAATTAAGCTCAGGTCAGTCGTTACAAGGCCACTGAACGGTGGTGTGTGCGTGTCGATAGCTGTGTGCCTCTCTCTGGTGTGGCTGTTGCTCTCACTCAGGCATGACGATGCAATGAGGTTGTCTATATGTTTTTAAAGGAACTTCTTACTGTACCTGCACATGCTGATTCCCTCTTTCTTTCACCACTGGCATCTCTCTCACTCTGTTTTCTCTTCCAACCTACTTTCCTGTTTCGTCTCTGCTTATCTTTCTTGTTGTCACTCTCTCTGGGTTATGGCTGAGCATGTTTTTTTAGTTTTTATGTTGCATATAATATTTGAAAGAGAGCAACTTTCACATCACTAGCGCTGAAAACTGAAACTAAAGGAGCTTGTTGATGTCGGTTACTGTGATCTCAGGAAACCTGGTCTGTACTTCTTATGCTCAACTAAACATGCTTTAGTCAAGACAAAAAGTGTATCATTTGTTGTGGACTCTGTCCTTTAGCTGCTCAGAGACCAACATACAATAGTTGTTAGTCTTTCTTTAAAATATAAGTGTTGTATTACCTACCCTATCTCGTGGATTTCAGTCAGGTAGCTTGCATTCTGCTCGTTAGTATTTAAGTGACTGACAGCTGTTAGAATCTCTCAGTCAAACCTCTAAGCACATCTTACTCTTTTTATTTTTTTTATCTCAAGATCTGTGAATCGGGACCTGCAGGATTTATAGCTGTGTCAAGCTAATGTTAGCTCAAGCTAAAGCACATAGCTGTCAAAGAGCTGTCTAAGAGTTTAGATAACGGACGGATGGGTCATCAGTCCGTTATCTATCTCTCAATGTACTACTTTGTCAGATGTGACGCACAAGAAGTTTGTCATTATTTGTCATTATCAGTTATCAAAAATAATGTCATAAAATAATAAGCTTGCGATGATGATTAGTACAAATGTATCATGTTGAATACAATGTATTCAACACTACAGCCCTGGAGATATTATTAGATATTTTCATCAAATCTTCCAGCACTACTGTCAATATATTTTTGTCACTTTGACCTGTTTTCACAGGTTTAGATGTTTGCTCCGGTCTCTTTATCCTGTTTTTTCCCCGGCGCTCTTTTATACTGTCTAGAATAAAAAATGATACAATTTACCGTCTACATCACAGTCTAAACTACATTTATTTTCTCTGCGCTCCAGCGTGCATATTCGCCTTCTTGTCCCTCTTTAGTCCCTGAGGTTTGTTGAGGCTTGTGTCTAATTTGGTTTCTCACAAAGATAGAAATAAACTGGGAGCAGTTTGAGGCATTTTTTTACAGCATATTTGAACTACAAAAATGAGCATGTTTTCTTTTCCTTCACCACCTCGCAAACATTTGATAAACTCTTGCTGCTGCTTTGGTGGCCTTCTCTCTCTCTCTCTCTCTCTCTCTCTCACCAACTCCTGACTTGAGGAGAATTTCCAAATCCTCATAACCCATGTCATATGCTGTTGACAGTTAGTATCAGCATGATGTGATAGTACTAACCATCCAGCACACTGCCTGTCTTATTGAGACATTTGATCCAGGGGCCTGTTACTGTACAGGGTCAAGTCTACGACTGTGGAAGAGGTGTTAGGTAGCCTGAACGATACTGATGATTAAGCAGATATTGATGAATTAGAATAATTCAAATCAGACAACAATATATCAATATTCACATTTGCAATAACTCAATATCTGCCTATAATATTGGCTTGCCATTGTGCGCATTAGAGCAGGTTACATACAGTATATTTGCCACTGTACTTTGAGATTGAGGCTCTTCCTGAATGTAACATCCGTCAGAGTTCTGTTTATTCTCTACTTTCAGGACCGTTAAACTGTTTGTCCTTGGTTTCCACATCAGTACAGTGTGTGTTTGTAGATCTGATGATGGTGTCTTTGTTTCAGGCTGCTTGTGTTAAATGTTGCAGTACAGCATATTTTCCCAGGAACCAGAGGGATCTCAGAGACAAAGTAACACAATTAAATTCCCACTTACCAGTTCAACAGCAGACAGTTTTTGTCTTTAATGAGCTTACACTGCTTGATTCTCTCAGCAGCTATAATCTCTGATTTTGGACATATTCCAGTTCTGCCCTCTCACAGCACCGTTGTGCAGTCTGTGTGTGTGTGTGTGTGTGTGTGTGTGTGTGTGTGTGTGTGTGTGTGTGTGTGAGAGAGAGAGAGAGAGAGCGTGTGTGTGTGTGTGTGTGTGTGTGTGTTTCTTCTTTACTTCTCGTGCGTGTGCATGTATGGACCGGAGTATGCATTTGTTGAGGGATGGTTTCTGTAGTTGTGTTGTATTTTCCTTCATGCTTGTCAGAACCCCAGCGGTTGTGTGTGGTTTCAATCAGTTCAA
This sequence comes from Cottus gobio, assembly GCA_023566465.1. Taxonomy (NCBI): domain Eukaryota; kingdom Metazoa; phylum Chordata; class Actinopteri; order Perciformes; family Cottidae; genus Cottus; species Cottus gobio. The sequence continues at coordinate 3,633,832 of CM042222.1, forward strand.
GTCATTACTGCTGGCCGGAGAACGGCTACTGCGTCGGCTCCACTAGCTCCGCTCTGCTGAACATTATTCTGCTTGGTTGCTCTTTACCTCATCTCATTGTATTTTCTTTCCAATTCTATCTTCTATCTTTATGTTTTTAGAGATGAGTCAGCAGGGTCTGCACCCATGTGTGTATGTGCATGCCTGAATAGTGCTCTTTAAGTAGGGCTGCAACTGTAATCATCATTTGAATTATTAATGTATCTGCTAATTGTTTTTACAATAGATGTATTGATTATTTAGTTTATTAAATGTCTGAGAATAGTAAACAAAAACCTATATTACAGAGAGGGAACTATTAAGTAGTACATTTCTAACACTATTTAATTTGACATTACATTATATTACTTACATCTAAATATAACAATTATGATATAACACCCTGAATAAGTTTGCATAAGTGCATAAGTGCATGTGTGTGTTTATGCTAAACATTGCCCTTTGTGATTCATATGTTTTTGTTTTAATGGTTAACTGTTTAGGGAAATTCCTCCAGATCACCCCTTCAGGCCCACTGACACGTGTACATACACCAAATTATAAACACACATGAACACGCACTTACATGAAGCACGCACACACACAAGCACACACAGCCAAGCATCCAAAAAACAAATACACATACTCACCCACACGTGTAAACACACTGCCAGATCTCCTTGGCGGCTCTTGATTGCTCTGGTCTGATTTGAATTAGAGGCTCATCTTTCTCAGATCAAAAAAATGGCTCTGAGATCCAGCGGTTTGGTGGTTTGATGCTGACGCCAACATACAATTGGTTGAAGGCCTGTTAGGATGGCACAAGGGGTTTGGTGGGGATGTGCTTAGCTCCAACAATCGTGGTTTTGAACGTTTACAAAGGGAATGCTTTGAATCCCAAGACCTCCATACTTTTAACCCATAGGGCTCCATTGGGAGCAGGCGTGTAAATGAGAATACCTAACAAACTACTGTACTGAAGGGTGAAGTGCTTCAGCCGACCAGATGATTGAACACATACTCAGTAAACATGTAGGTGTGAAACAGATATCAAGGTACTTGGTGTACTTATGTATTGCGTATCTTTAACATGTAAAAACTTTGCTAATTTAGCTAAGTTGTAAAAACTTTGCTAATTTAGCTAAATATGTATTTCTCCGATGATGGATTCTTCTTATAAAATGTTGTTGTGTAGTCATGAGCCTTACCCTGACAAAGACCATCCTTTTCTTTCCTGTAGTTTACTTTTGCAGGGCTTTCGTGTGGCTTTGATAATGACATAATTGCCCCCAAAAGCAGCTTCCACTGAATGAGACCAAAACAACATGGGAAAGCAGAGGAGTATCCGTTAAATGCCACCTAAAGCGCTTTTTGTTTTAATTATATTTCTGATCTCGATATTTTCAAAAACCTGCCAACTGTCTTCTGTCATTAAAGTAAATTGTTGCCCCCCAGCACATCATGAAATATTACTTTTTTATGATCCATCTTCAATATTTTTAGAAATGGATACCAGCTGCATAGAACAAGGGATGTTTATAGGTAACTGATGAGTTAATTAATAACTGATTATAGGGATATTAAACATGACAAAAATACATGACTAAATGTATGGCTGGCATGCTGGGCCATTGACGTATTACATATATTGTCTTTTGCGTGCATTTTCAGTGAAAGCTTTTTTCAGGTTGAGTGTTATCCTAAGTAATTACAAGAAAGTAAAACAATGACGGATGGGTGAATGGATGTAATGATTGACAGACATGTGTACTGCTTGCTACATGCATAACCTATAATACACTCGCATATCTCTTAAATAGACATTTGTGTCGAGGGCAAATGTTCTCACTAGTGGCTTTCATATCTGAAGCTGGCTGATTGAGACTAATGGATACAGCATGGGCCTTAGAAATGGCTTCCACGTGCCAGAGACAAGCGTGTGTGTGTGTGTGTGTGTGTGTGTGTGTGTGTGTGTGTGTGTGTGTGTGTGTGTGGTTTGTGTACCACTATCTAATAGAACGGAAGAGCAGGAAGCACTTCCCATCCCTTCAGGTCCTGTTTACGCCTCCTCCAACTTCACACGCACAGAGATCCCATTAAACACAAAACTGCCTGCTAAAACACACACACACACACACACACACATGAACTCATGAAAGTAGAGGCAAACACAAATCCTCCAATGCTCAAAACACTGTTCCTCTTCATCAATGTAAGACCACCTTACATAACCAGGTGATTCATACCAGTAGCTTTGATATCCTTTATTTTCTAAGAAAATAAAGATAGTGTTGCTTCAGACAGGCTCAGGGTGTGTGGTAGCCTTATCCTGTTTTGGTTCTGGATTCACTGCTTCAACAATATACAACATTACAGACATTAGCATGAACACATGATACCAGAAAAAAAAGAGCAGCAGCTCTTGCTGCCATATTGAAATCTACCATCTTATTCATTCAAGATTAAACATAACTGAGTTTTTGGTTCGATGTCTCTGTCCCTCTGTGAATTACAGACACACAATACACACAGCATAACTACAGCTCCACATACTGTATAGTGGAATTCACTGACATGTGGCGAGGCTTCGCTACTCAGATGTGACTTACTGGTAGTTAGTCGCTGTTACAATAAGGGAACAAAACATACAGCTGTCATCAGTTAGGAAAAACCTCCTTTTCAACATCGTGATGGGTATTCTGGGGGATTTATTTAGTACTTCTGAGTAGGTGTAGTCAACATGGGGTAAATATTGCTCTTAGTATGTCATATTTAATTCCTTGTCAAAACATAGCATTGTAACCGGTAAAACTCACGCCCATCTCATAGTCTAATGTGTTTTACTTTTTTTTGTTTATGTGCTTTACAGGGAACAAAAAAATGAAAGACCCAACTATTTACATTATCATTTAATCTGTTAGTTATTTATGAAATCATTGTTTGGTTTAGTTGATAAAATTAAAAAAAACTGTATAAAAATATATCTTCAGCTATGTCATTTCATTTGACCAACAGAACAAAAATGAAGAGATTCAGTTTATAATTATATAAAATAGACAATAGCAGAAATTACTTTGCAGATAAAATTCTGTCATTCATTTGACTCGTGATGTCTCAATACAGTGCGAGAATCTTGTCATTTGTATATAGGAAACTATTAATACATGGGGATATCTTAGTAAATAGGAACTAAACTGGTCCTCTCTTCAGTAGTTTAACAACATGTATTAAAGTGTAGTTCTGAGTAAAATCTGTAATGGCATTTCAGCATGTGAATTCATTTGTCTTTGCATTTTGAGATAAAAAAATGAGCTACCTTTGCATAGACATTATACAGTGTATGTTTAACTGTAAAAGTGGGAATTAATCTATGGAGTTATGCCAAATATGTGAAGGAATTTATTTGTAAGAGTAAAGAGGGAATGTGAACTGGAGACGGAGAGTGCGAGAGGTAGGGGACAGGAAAGAGAGGACAGATAGAGAAGTGAGCGAGAGTGGATAAAGTAAATAAACATAGCCGGGAAGTGTTGAGTCCACGCACAGGACGCGGTTTGGTTTGTGTGTGTGTGTGTGTGTGTGTGTGTTTATCAAACCCAGCTGGCTCCCATTTGCCCAGGAATGAGTCTGCACCTCTCAGAGGCCCAAGCCTGCCCTGCTTTGAAGGCCTCTGTGTGTATGTATGTACATGTGTGCATAATGACAGCTACATCAGAGCTCTGCATGAACACATAAAACACCTAGACATGTATTTACTGTATGCATATTATGTGTACGTCCACGTATGTGTTCATTTTAAACACACATACATCCACTCTCAGTCATCGCCGCACACACATACACCCACACAGATTTCAGGTTTCACAAGCGTGCACATAGACCCCTAAACAGATCCAAGGGGTTGGATTTAACTGCTTCCAGATGCAAGTTCAGGACAGAGCGCACACATATACAGACAAAATCTTCTGCTTTGTAGAAGTCAGCAGAACCACTCTGTTTAAATTAATTAAGTGCCAGTGGATGGGAAATGACATAGGAGTAGACAAGTTTACTACAAGTGGGAAAACAGCTTGCTGCTCATACTTGATGATATCCTCATGGACAGCTGCTACTCACTCAGAAAAACCTGAACACCCAAAACCTTAAAAATAATCTTAACATAAACAAAAAACTTTGTGGTCTTACAGAAAACCTTTTTTTTTTTTTTTTTACTGTATCTGTAATTGTGTGTTTTTTAGATGTGGCCCACACTTATACTGAGCCCCTCATATTGAGGTTAAATGGCACCCCAGAAAGGTTGCAAGGCGATGATGGAGACAAGCGGAGCAGCCTTTCACACTCGGAGCTTACAACACCCAACAAGAGCATCAGAGGTGAGTAAATAGCCCCCTCACACACACACACACACACACATATGGAGACAGGCTGGTGAGAGTTTTGTTTCCATTACCAATCACTGGTCTGATGAGTCACATTGTCCTGACCTTATACAAATATGAAGAAATAGGTCAGGTAATCATACAGAGAGAAATATCTACATTGTCTGCTAAGCAGTTTCTACTTTCTGATCACAAGCACCCAAATATCCCAATTTGAAATGAAACAGCTTTCCTCCTCTTTTTCTCTTTATTCTGCATTGTTTTCTCTGTCTGACTGGCATTGTGGAATTTACTTTACTTATTTAGGGTTTCTTGGACAAACCTAGTATCGTTCAGATCAAAATTAATAGCCACAAAGAGTCTCCAATTTGATCAAAAGTGAGCTGAGGTCTGTCACATACTCATTGAGTGCTTCTTTCACTGGTGTTTCTGAAAAAGCCACATGTGTTTCTGAGGTTTTCTATCTATATTTAAAGAAACAATAGATGAGTACAGCACTTGCTTCTCATAAAAACTAAAGCCCATCGTATTTTTCCAGCACAACCATTCCTTTTTCACCCACATTCATGTTACAAGTGTCATTTTTCCAACGTATTAGCTGTAATCTCTGGGGCCTAAGGATTTAAGATGGCAACCAATTTATCACAACATCTTGATTTGAGTCAAATTGGGGACTGTTGTCACAAGTCCATCCATTTCACTCCTCATTTCCTGTCACCTCTTTACTGTCTATGAATAAAATTAAGGAAAAATTAAAAAAAAAAGATAATGGAAAGAATGCCTGAAGAAGTACATCTCTGCAATTTGTCCCTCCCTGTTTATTCAGAGAGCTCACTACTGAACTGGCTTCAGTCTGTCTATCTTTTCATGTTTAACCCACAACAGTCTTTTGGAAAAGGTTGCTTTAAACTAGTATGTGAAACAAAGTCCTATTACCACATTCTGTAGAAACGTACAATCCCTGTCTAGACATATGAACGAAACCACACATCATACATTTAGGATTTTTGCATTATAAAAAATGTCAATGTCATTTTTAATGAGCTTTTCTTTCTTCCGCAACAGAAGGCAGAAGTTGTGCTCTCTATTCTTTTATCTGTGATGCTGTTTGCTGACATATTCTCTCCAATAACATGTATAATTGCTTCTGTTGTTAGCTGTTTTATTCAAGTAAGAACATTGCAGGAGGAGAAATGACTGTGTCTCAATGTCTGTGTGTTTTATTTACACTCAGCTGTCCGTCTAAACTACTTCCCCAAATCTCCAGCTGTCCAGTCGTTACCCTCCGCCCTAATTTGTTGGCGAGAACCGTCACAACACCTGGAAGTTCTCCTTCCAGAGTCATATCGCCACCACCCATTTCACTCCCTCATATTACTAGTCCCACAGTTATGTTTCAGCCAGAGAGACTCTCTTTCACTCTCTTTGACGTGCAGTCGCTCCAACCCTCTGTAGCGAAGCCAAAGGTTACGCAATAAGCTATGTCGTTACCCCACCACATATATTTTCCTTGCTTTCACTCCAGTTTGAAATGAGTAGAATCTTAATCTAATTTTCGAACTAGAGCTTCGCAATAATAAACGGCCACAAAGTAAGTTGTCTGGATGCTTGGCCACTAACCTAAAAGCACTGGCAAAAACATGTAAATGCCATTCAGTGGTTAAATCTGCCCTTCCTGTCATTCACAGAAAAGAGTGGTGTAAGTGAATGACAGGGGGAATAGAGTGGGTTGAGTAACCTGTAATCTGAGCAAGTGTTACAAAACTACAAGCAGTTTTTCCTGGAATCCAGGGCCAGCCATGGGTGACATTCACAAACACACAAACCTGCCCCGTGGTATAGTTTGCGCTAACTGAATAACCAGCAGTTCAATCAGGAAATGAATAAGTAAGTGAATTCAATGTGCTTTGAGTAGGTGTGTGTGTCTGCTGTCTCTGTGTGTGCTGTGCCTCTACCTGTCCTGTCTGCTGTTTGTCTATTTCAGGCCCGAGATGAAATTAGATGTTCTGTCTGCCATTCTCTCCCTGCCTTATTTTACATCCCAATAAAACCCATGAAACCTACCAGCTCCATATGCTGTGCGGGGAGGGTTATGCAACTAGAAGGCTTGGACAAAATGTACCGCCATGCACACCAGTCCTCACTGGCTTTCCATTTGCCTTCATGTGCCGCCTCCCTTCCTCCGTGTGCTTCTTCTGCAACTTACACAATCACACGTGCGTTCAAAGGACTTGAACCATGAAGTAAACCGTGAACGTTCTGAACCTCCTCAGTAGTATATGCAGCATATCCCTGCTCGTCGCCACTGTTATATGTTTGTCTCGGTCCTTTTGCGTGTGTTGGTTTATGTGTCTTTTGTGAATGTCATCAGCCTCTATGGGTCTAAAGGCAGTTAAAACATGGTCGGTGTCATCTGCATTCATTCACTCAATCATCATCTGTTCCTCCAGCTTAATGATGTTCGTGAAGACGTTAGAACATCGCTGTGCCTCGAGTCTGTGGTGAGGTCATGGGTGGCTGCGTGACACATGTGAATGTGTGTGCGAAATGTGTTTGTGAGTGAGAGGGTGAGGAAACAGAAGCAAAAACAGAAAATTGCCTCATTCCGTCTCGCAGTGATGACATCAGAGCTATAGCATGTGTCTGGCTCTGGGCCTGTGACAAGCTGTCTGAGAACAATGTGCACAGAGAGGTGTTAACAGATGTGAGTGTGTGTGTTATGACCTGAGTCCAACACACTCCCCGTCAGTGATGTCATGAGTACAATGTCGTCTTTGGCGTCACAGTCACACATGTTCCCACTCTTTTGGTCTCACAAGAAACCAATGACACATGTACTCATCACTGACAAGATCATTTGATTTGAAATATCTGAGATCTCAACTGAAGCAGAGAATCAATGCATCAGCAAATCAGGACATGGACCATGTGAAAGCAAAATGCTGTATGTTATTATCTTGTCATGAAAGGGGAGGAGTGTGCAGAATGTTGTTGGTGGAGAATCTAACAGGGCTGAGATATTGTCTTTAATTAGAGAGCAGTCACTGGGCTGAAACTGTTTTCTATCTCTGCTGCTCTGCCTTCATTCTCTCTGTTACTTTTCTCAGTCTCTGTTACCTTCCTCCAAATGTACTATCTCTTTCTTGATCACATGTAAACGCAAACACGCATAGTTTACATGTTCAAATAGAGGTGACACAGTGTGGCTGATGATGGTAAATGAGGTGGTTGGTTGATATCTCAGGACAAAGATGAGTGTGTATGTGTTGTTGAGAATGGGAAAAGGATACGTTGCTGCTGTATAATGTTATTAAAGACATTTGCAATTAGATTTCCCACATTTTTTTCCCACATCAAATCCGCATTTCTTTCCTCTTTTATTGAAAATAGGCCTAACCCTCTAACCCTCTTGAAATTACTTGCACATTTTGTCCATTCTTTTATCAGGAGACATTCATGAGAATGAGTCAAATGTTGCAAATAAATTAAAGGGGGACTTGAGGTGCTTTTCCAACAGCTGGGTTGAAGGGAATGTAGTATTTATGAATGTCAAAAAGCTACAAGAAAAAAAGTGTTTTTCCACAACTTTTGGTTATTGGGCCCGTTGTTTTTTTGCATCAGCTAATGTAATATTTCATGTTTCCATGCAAACAAAGAAACAAAGAAATGTTATTTGCAAATTTTAAAACAAAAGACTGATGCCTATGCACAGCTGTGTTTTCCCTGCTATATATTCTGTAAACATGTGCATGCACAAACTATCTCTTAATTTGTGGTTTATATGCCTTCTGTTTAAAGGTTAATTCCCTAAGTTTTAGTGTCGGGTTGTTTGAAATTATGAGGATTGATTGGGTTAAAAATGTCCTCAAACACTTAACTGAGTTAATGTCACTCAACCTTGCTAGAAATGCAGCTCTCTAGTACATCCTCAGGGGCCAAAACAATGCAATCCAATCTGCCTATGGTTCATCTGTCTTTAGTTGTATTGTTTACATAGAGCTTGTTTATTGTGATGAAGCATATGCGCATCATATTGTTCTGTCAGTATGAACTGCTCAGTGGGAAAAGGTTTCACCGTAGCCGCCTATTGGTAGTTACAAAAGAGGGGTGGGATGTTAATTTAGATTATGGGATATTGTGAATCACAATGTTGTCTTGCTCACACCCTATTTTTTTATGCGCTCATATTATTTTTCCAATACAGTGAGTGGGTGCAACTAAACAGGCCTCGTTAACACTGTAGTGTTGGTTGGAGCGCTGTATACATGTAGCAGCCAAAAATGTGGGAAATCAAATTGCAAATTTCTTTAATAACATTATACAGCAGCAACGTATCCTTTTCCCATTCTCACAGTTCTTCTCAAGTAGTTGACACGTTTGGCCCACAAATAAAAACAACTCTACAATGCGAGAAACCTCAGAAGGGAGTCAGTGGGTGAGATGTTTCTGTGCCGACGAGATGGTACATTTCTTTCAAAATGGTAAGAGGGTTTTGAAATGTTGTGCAAATATTATGAAACCTGCCCAATCAAGCCAAGTCCCCATCATTCTTTAATTTCATCATTAATGGCATATGTCCTCATTGACAAAACAATTACACTGCAAGCAGTCAGAATGTGTTTGTGTTGAGAGGGAGCAGAACATATTTGATTGGACACCCAGATACTTTGCCTCTGTTGTGCTTAATAATGCAAAAAGTCAAGTACATTTTTGTAAAGTTAGTAAGGAAGGCAGAGTTGTTGATGATTGTGCAAGTTTCTCTGTTTTATGATTAAATTGCATTTGGAGTGCAAACATTATGTGATGAAAGAATTTTTTTTTGTCTTTTTGGACTGATCTCCTGTCCATAGTTGAGACATTTCAACACGTTGACCTACATAGACAGACACACTGAACCAGAGGAGATGGGAGGATAAAGCAGCTGGAATAGAGACAGAGTTCATAGTCATTCTGGTGACTCATCCCGGCAGAGGATAAGAGAGAGTGAGGAAGAGGGGATCTCTGATCGGGACTAAGTACAGGGTATCTATAGACACAAGGAGAGAAGGAAGAGGTGAGGAGGGTGTGTGCTGCTGCATTCAGCTGATGGTGACTCACTCCTGCTCGCTCACCAGCCCGACACATCTGCACAGACCTACATGTACACACACACACCACAGAGATCACGTGACCCCCAGTCGCCAACGCTGCTGGTGAGCGTCACACACTGGTTCCCAGTCTCATCATGTTAATCACACAGTCGTTTGGCTCGTTATTTGCTGTTATTTTTAACTAGCTCCCACTGCTGAGTCACTGTGTTTATGAGTCACACCCATGCTTCCTCCTGGTCCAAATATGCACAAGCAGCAACCCATTTCTTCAACTTTGTTTTCTCTCTTTCTCACTCAATCGTTCTCCCTTAGCCTGCTTTCTTGATCTCAGACAAAGGGACCTTGTGTTTTTTCAGTGTGTGCGCATGTGCATGAGTGTGTGTTTGCACGTGTCCTTGCATGCATATATTTGTGTGTGAGTGGGCCTAACCTCAAGCTCTGTTTGGAGACAGTCCTGACTCCCCGTCTCTCTGGCTGTCTGTCTGTTTGCCTGCCAGATCCGCCTATGTACTGTATACACACACACACACACACACACACACACACACACACACACACACCATAAACAACACATTTCTCAACCATTCACAATCCCTTGGACAATACAGAGCTAGAGGGAATACAAAACAAATTGTGCACAGTTTCCCTCCCCTCTAATCCCCTTCTTCTCTCACCGACCTACACTCTGGCCAGTATTACAATACAGAATTGTGCAAAAGGATAAAAGAGAGCAATACAGAGAGACAGAAAAGGAGGAGATGAAGTTTGGTGGGAAAAGAGAAAGAGAGGGAGACATAACACAGGAGAGCATTAGGTATTGACATTTGACATACTTTAGAGGAGAAAGTATGGCTTTCACTAGCCCTGCATATGCATGCACGCCTACACACTAATGCACACACACACACACACACACACACACACACACACACACACACACACACACACACACACTGGCCCTGCAGCCTGCCAAACATCTGGAGCAAAGTTAAAAAACGCTGAATGAAAGAATCTTTAATAACACTGGATTGGTTGTGTGACCACGGCCATCAGCCAATCAAAACAGGCCTGGATGGGTTATCTGTCTCCAAGTGGTTATCGAACGGACTTTTATTGCCAGTCGTGTTTCATAGCCAGAGTCCAGGACCACTCTGTGGTGCTCTCCTCTGCCCTGGTAGTGCTCCCCACACATCCACCAGATGCTTTCAAGTCAAGAAAATATTTTGGGTTACCTCAATTCAATACCATCCTGTATTAACTACTACCATAATATATATAAACCAGGTCTCCATTTTATTCTTCTTTTCAAAGTGTGTGTTTGGTTTGGCAGCGGATTTCTGCCTCCATGTGTCTTGCTGGATTAATTAAAAACTGTGCATGCTCTCACGTGTTTACATTTGTAGATACTATATATGCTGTATGTCAGACTCAAGATTCTAGAGATTCTAAGAAGAATCGGTGGTCAGTCCAGTATGTACGTAACCCTTCCCTTTGGGGTGGGCTTTGTAATTAAACTCAGTTTCCCAGAGCCTTCCTGCCTCAGCACAATTCTGCACGCACACACACGGAGGGGCCCTCAGTCACAGTCTTTCAGTCTACCTGTACACTTCTCTCAGAGAGGCATTTGGTAGAAAGAAGACATTCACTTTGGATGATCCCCATGTGCTTTGACTGATTCAGAGGGCTGAGGCTTCATTTTAGCTTTAGCTGACCTTCAGAACACATGCTTTTTACAAAAAGAGGACTACAGGTTTTGTCCCACATGTAAATTGAAATTGCTTTTGAAACCAACAGTGTTTTCAGTGTATACTGGATATGCGGGGGGAAAAAGGGAAAGCTGTCATTTAATGATAATAATAAAAATGGACTCATCTTACAGAATCAACATCACAGGAACAGGTTTCAGCTGAGTAGTACAAGGCAGCACAACAAGCGCTGAATTTGTTTACTCAATTGTGTATCGACAGTTTTGATAATCGATTAATCACTCAACTAATTTATCAAGTCAAATAGTTTCTGGTTTCAACTTCTCAAATGATTGGCTGCTTGTCTTTCGTATATATCACATATTGAAAGTCATTGAGCTTTGGCTTGTTTAGCAGACAAAAGATTAAATAATCAATGACTGCAGTCAAAATCTTATTGTTAGAAACAGTGTCAGAGACCTATTGTGCTCATGTGGTGCACATACTCTGCAACAAATACAACCTTAATGGTTGAAGATATTTCATCATTTGTTTATGACCTGAACCCAATAACAGGAACACCACTGATCTGAACTGAATGTTTTTTTAATTATTTTTTTAAAGTGTTATTGTCCACAGCTTATTGTAAATGGATGTCCTTTTGTCCCTCTTCAGCTCAACCAGCAGCCAGATCCGCGCTCAGCCACCACACCCAGCCATGTCGGACGCAGCCCAGCAGCCAACTACGCAACGGAGCCAAGCACCACACACACTCCTCTCACACGCACTGTACGCATCCCACGCACACCCTCCCGTCCAACGGGGTCAGGAACGGAGGCCCCCGTGAGCATCCTAAGCTGGGCTCCCTCCCGAGAGGCGGCTCGTCCACATCCTCGTCTTCTTCGGCGGGACCCAAACACACCAAGAAGTTACAGTCCAACCCCTCCATCGCCTCCCAGAGCAGCAAGAGAAGCAAGAGCAGCTCCAAGAGCAACAGCTCTCAGATGCCCACAGAAGCACAGGACGGTGAGGCGGAGGGGCTGGAGGCAGCGGGAGAGGGAGGGATGGCCAGAAGGGTTAACATTAAAGGTGTATTCCACTTGTCTTGACAGAGGATCAGGATTCTTCTTTGCACATCTTCTCTGGCCCAAAAAACAGTAATAGAATTTATTTTATTTTCTTGTAATTCAAAGGGTTACATTTGCATTGAAAATTAACAGCAAAAGCAGCTACACATGGTTCAGTTGAAGAGTGTATTTTGAACCCTTTCAACAATTATATGTATACATATTTACTATCTGTAAATGCCAACTGAAAGAATATGAATCAAAAACCCAAAAGCCAACCCGTAACCCAAATTCAAATGGGAAAAAAATCTAAATATGTTAACCTTGTCATTCCTTTAACCATTCCTGCTTTAAAATGCAGGTTCATTACTCCACCTCTTTTCATGGCTTGAGTGGTTATATCAACTATTTTTAATCTTTGAAAGTAAGCAGGCTAGATTCATGACAGACTGCAAAGTCATCATTTACAACTCAAGGTAACTGTTATATGGCGAAAGGGGCCGTCTTTTATTTGGAGACTGGCAAGTCTTCTACGTGAATAATTCTGACACAGAGAGCTCAACAAAGCAGAGAAGAAGATAACTTATTTCCACCAAAACTGTTAAATGCCATCAGGACTGGGCATCCTTTGACTCTGGCCTGGCTGATTTCTCTATCATGGTTACTGCATTGCCAAACTATTTCTGACAAACTCAGTTTCATTGTTTTTATTGTAATTCGCATTATTGGCATGACATGCAAACATACAGTACTGTGCAAAGGTTTTAGGCAGGTGTGAAAAAATGCTGTAAACTAAGAATGCTTTCAAAAATAGAAGTGCCAACAGTTTGATTTCATCAATTAACAAAATGCAAAGTGAGCGAACAAAAGAAAAATCTTGTTAATTGATGAAAATAAACTGTTAGCACTTCTATTTTTGAAAGCATTCTTAGTTTACAGCATTTTTTCACACCTGCCTAAAACTTTTGCACAGTACTGTACATGTATGTATCTGGAGCAGATAGAGAAGGAAAATATTGCATAAAGGAGAATACAAAATGTTTCCATCAGAATATATTGGTGAACAGTGACTGCTGAGAAACTCACTCTGTCCGTGGCTCTTTGTCTCCAGACTGCTGTGTTCACTGTATTCTGGCCTGCCTCTTCTGTGAGTTCCTAACTCTGTGTAACATCGTCCTGGACTGCGCCACCTGCGGCTCCTGCGCGGGGGACGATTCGTGTTTCTGCTGCTGCTGCGCATCGGAGGAGTGTGGCGACTGTGACCTGCCCTGTGACATGGACTGTGGCATCATCGACGCCTGCTGTGAGTCGGCAGACTGCCTCGAGATCTGCATGGAGTGCTGCAGCCTTTGCTTCTCTTCCTGAGGGCCCCAACCACCACCACAGGGGGCGAAGCAGATGTCTGCTACACACTCCCACAAGCCCAGAACCACTTTGACCTGTGTCTTATCAGAGGAACAAGGATCAAGTCTGTTGCCTGGGCTCCTTGGTTTACACTATATTGGCTCCACAAGATGTCCAATGTGTCTCACAAGGTTTGCCAAGCAAAAGATGCTGAGAGCAGTCACTTGTGAACTCTTCCCTCTTTTATTGATTGAACGACGGGACAGTAGCTTCCCTGCCTTGTCTTTGCTGTCGGCCCATTGCTGCACAGCTAGACGTATGGGGCAGGGCGAGTTCCAGCTGTGGTCCACGAGTGTCTGCCAGGCTGTGCGGACCGGGCCTCTGGATCCTTACCGAACAAGCTATTTTTACAATGGAGCCCCTTGTGCCATCTGAGGGACTGGAGTTCTCCAAGCATGAAAAATGACCTCCAAAGGCAAATGAGAGAATGGCTCCATTTAACCGGATTTTAGTGTTTCTGTAGATAAGAACAGCAGCATAATGGGAAAATGGACGCTCAGATCTCAGTAGAAATGTAGTATGTCCTACTGTCCTTGGCAAGGTTACAATCTTCCAGTTTGATTGCATACAGTGGCCTTTGTGACACACACACACACACACACACACACACACACACACACACACACACACACACACACACACACACACACACACACACACACACACACACACACACCCACACCCTTATGGGAGGATGTTGAATCCACCGCTGTCTTTGTTCATGTTGCAACGTACAAAATGTAGAAAATGTTAATGGTGGCTTGTGGCAATATTATACACACATTTATTTTGCTCATATGATCTCACTTGACAGACTTATTCAGAGAGAAATCATGTGAAGAGGCATCAGCCTGAAGATGGGTCCAATAAGTACTGTAGGTGATGGACATCAAAGGGTTGATCCCATCTGGCATGGACACATTCTCTACTCTTAACATGTGAAGGGAGAGGGTTCTTAATCAAAGGTCTCTCCTCGTTTAATGTTTCACGTCCTGTTTACTTTTACAATGTTGATTTTGAGGCTTTATTCAGTGGATTCCTCCTCGTCTGAATAGTCAGAGCTGGTGACGGACTGGTAGAGGATTGGGAGTCATCATCTCTTTTTAATACGTTTCATTTTTCTTTGTCGATCTTGCTATGTGAACAAATGGCCTTGGCTTAGCTTAAGGCCTGAATTTTCAACTAGATTCCTCGCCTTTACCAAATCTCTATTAATCCTTGTTTTGTAGATTTTGGTTAAGATATTTGCATTTCTCCTCTAATGTGAAAATCACATTTCTGTGTTATCGGGTTTTGCCGGGCTCCCTGTAAAGCAGACATTGCTCAACATCTAATTTAATTCCTTGAGTGAAAATCTCACGACATTATGCTAAGATAAATCCATATGCTCGTAGTGTGAATGGTACGCTTTTGATAACAGGCCCGCACTCGTATGCTCAGATGCATACCTTCTCCAACCCAATACCTCTTGAGATGACACCTAGATCTGTTGTGCATTTTAAAATGACTTGATACAAATCTCTCTCTTCTCTGATCAAATACTGTTTGTGCAATCCCTTTCTCTTGGAAATACCAACGAGTCTTTTTCCTCTTACTGGACCTACAATTACTTCTACTTTAAAGGGTCTTTGCTATGCTTACGTGGCTGTGGTTGATTAAACCCTATTTTAAGGGCTGAACTATAACACTGTTGATATAAATATACACTAAGGCTGTAAAATAACCTGATAACACGAAACAGGAAAAGCAAGTTTTCAGAAAACAACAAAGAGAAGAGCTTATGACTCGTCATGTCAGTTTACATCAGAATAGATGTTTAAATATTGACACGTTCCAACTAAACTATGACAAAATACTGGACAGCCCTGGAATTTTTTTTTTACAGTAATAAAGAGATTTACGAAGGAAGAACTGGAGTTTATAATGTTGTGTATTAATGTGATAACAATGTCATTTGTTTGAATTTACAAAATATTCCAAACAAATTCATATAAGTGCAGATTCTGACAACTTTGCTTCATCCAAGGACATGTTCTCTGTCACCAGACCAAGCTCGTCTCAAAAAGATGAGGGGTGGACTGGGTTACATTTCTGTGGGTTTGCGAGTTTGAAACCAAAATACAAACACTGATTTGTTAACAACAAAAGTCAATTGTTAAATCCTCCACTGTAAATCCTCCACCTCAATGCAAACCATTTGTATGAATAGATATTAACAAATGTTTCCTACCTGTAATGTTTCAACTACAACAATAGGTTTACTGTGTTGTGTTACCACCCAACTGAAGTGATGTGTCCTATCATTTATAGGAAAACAAGCTCACGCTTGTGCAAGCTAAGGATTATTATTCTGCCGCTTCTTATTAGACTCAACAGCCCAAAGGGGCAATCTTAAAAACAAAATGAATTCTTAGTACAAATGTGACTGAAGGAATAAAGTCAACAAAAACGTGAGAAACCAGTGAACACATCATTTGAGTTTTTTTTTTTAAATTGGAATAATATTTTATGACATGATCATGAAATACTACATTATGTCAGAGAAGGGCCTAACACTGGTAGAATGGAGGCAGTCTGGAGGGATAGAAAACTGATTGGTTGGTCTGGAGATGGAGAACGCTGGCTAGATGAAGAAAGTCTCCAGTTGAACGACTGCATACATTCAGGTCATTCTCTGGATTTCTCTGGTTTGGAGATATGGATTTGATATATAGTGAATCTGACCAGAAAGGTAATCTTCAAATATTTATCTTGAACTCAGTCAAGCTATTATAGTAATACTGGAAGAAATCAAGTTTACTTTCAGTGTTGTCTATACAGTATTATCAGTATTTTTGTTAGAATCACTTTGACTACAGAAATTTCTAACTGTTGACTTTCCTGAATTTATTATTTTATGATGAGATGTAATTTGGATATTGATTTAAAGGGCTGGCCACCTCTGCTAGTATCCGAGCCCAGATGAATTGTAACTAGACTGTAGTCCACTATAATGTCGTTTTGTTTACACTACCCCCTTTTTATGTCCATTTGAATTGCTGTCCTGGAAGTCACATTAAAATCTTTAATACTGAATAAACAATGTGAACTCCAGGCTACATGTATCATTCTTTCTTCATTTCCACATAGGCTCCAAGCTTATTACATTATGGCCTTATAACATTATGGTTATATAAATACTCCAGCTGTACTATAGTTGAGCATGTTAAAAACAATTCCACATAGCAATTCTATGAAATCAATTTAATAACAACAAAGAATTGCTTATACATCACCTGGACAGTGTTGAATTACCAAAATGCAAGATGCAGCGTAAACTATATTTATAAATGTTACCTTCTGACTTGCACTGCTTGGCAAACTTACATAACTATTAAGAAATGCATCCACTCAAACAAGGAGAGAATACACTATGTGAAAAATAATTACCACTCATCATAACTTTCTTCTCAAATTCATACTTATATATGTTTTCTGTTTGCACAAGATCAAGCTGGAGAGATCCATTGTCATGCTCTTAACGTGTCCTTTCTTTACCGCATACAGGAAATTATCTTTGCACTTGTTTTAAGTTTGGATAAAATGTCTTTAACTGTGGAAGTGTCTCACTCCTCTGATGCATGTATATTCATTATTCAATTCATAGTAAAGAAAAGGAAATTATATTAATTCTAGTATTAAAATCATCTACTTGTAGTAATACCATACTATATAAATACTTAATTATAGGTAAAAGTCCTGCATTCAAAGTTTCACTAAAGTAAAAGTAGAAAATAAAAACATTAAATTACTGGACCATTATTACTGATGCATTAACATGTAAAACGTTACAGCTGGTTGAGGTGGAGCTAATTTGAAATGCTTTATATAATTGGTAGTTAACTCTATAACGATAAACAACCTGATTTTCGTTATAGAGTTAACTACCAATCGTATCGAACACATTTAGATTTGAAGGATTGTGTATATGACATGTTTGAGCCCATCGGCTGTGGACGTCGGACAATAAGGAAGTGTAAGGGAACAATGATATAAACAAACATAGAACTAGGATTACATGTTGCCAACGAGCAGGGGTTAATAAATTGTCCATCCGTGGTAGAAGCAGTGGATCTACAGTATATCAGGCTGATTTTCATTTGTTACAGTGTTGTCGCTCCTCTTTTCCCTGCTGTGCTTTATTATTTATCCATATTATACTGTCACAATCATCTTCTACATGCAGATTCTCCCATAACCCCACCAGATTAGTTGTCTCTGAGCAGAGCAGAGCAAAAAAAAGTGATAAAGGAGAAAACAGCAACAACTGGGCTCATGCAGAACAGAGCCCTTTAATGTGTTTTTTTAAAGGCTTGCCAGAGTCGTTCAGTAGGAATGCGTGTTCAGGCCAATGCATCAATGTGTGGAGAGAAGCAGGGGACTTTTACTGTTTGAGATGTTCTTCTTCTGCCCTAATCTTTTCTCCCTTTTCATTCTCTTTCTTTCTTGAACGTGGCCAAAGCAATAAGGTCTCGTGAAAACAATTGCTATCTTCTTTGTTTGTGCGTGTACACGTGTGCTTGTGTGTTGATATGTGTGTGCTTCTAGTGTCTAGAGTTCACTGATATGAGGATCAGAATTCGGCTGTGAGGCTAAGGCCTGTAGAGGTCAGCTGCTGTATGTTTGTGTGTTTGTGAGAGAGAGAGATGAGAAAAGTGTGTATGTGAGGGAGGCGATTCCAATGACTCAGGTTAGACAGAGAGGCAATTCAAACCCCTCAGTGGGAGGAGAGGCACAGAGGACATCTCTGGACATCTGCAACTGTTTTGCAGGAAGCCACAATGTAGTCGACCCTCATTTCCTTTTCCATGTATGCCCACATGCACAAACACACATACACAAACTCAACAAATCAAAAATGATCCACACCCCCTCCTGAAATTTCACATGCACAAAGCGAGCATAGGGGACAAGTGGCTATTGAATATTAACCATGAAATTACAAAGGCTGCATTCTAATGGAGGTGAAGAGGTCAGAAGCTGGGATGGAAATCATAAATTAATACCCCTGACATGACAAGCCGCTCGCCCTTGGCTCCCACCAAACACAGCTCTACCCTCCTCCACTGAAGTCACAAAGACACCTAGGAAATACTTGATTTTTTATTAATTTTGGGTCAAAGGAATGCCACAACAGACACAATAACTCATACAATATGCCTAATACATTTCTGATGTGACTATTATATGAGGCAATAACCATGTAACCTTCATGTGTGGCTACATATATAGGGGTTATTGTAAAAGTGTTCTCAGAGGACCTCTATTACAATTTCAACTATTTTGCATCCTTTGCAATCCATTCAAATCTGCTTCTTTCATATCAACGCATTTTTGTAATTTGTGCTGATTGTGAATGGCGGTTATGGTACAAATGCACTGCTTGGTTATTGATGGTGTGTGGGAGTTTGACTTCGCCATACACAGAGAAAAGAACATAATGTTCAACTGCAAACTTGAATATGTTTCTAGTACTTGTTCCTTTGTCCAGTGGCTCTCAAACAATGGCCTTCAGATGAACTCATTAGTGCTCAGGACCCCATGAAACTCACGAAAACAAATTAATTTGTCTGAAAGTTGATTATTTAATTGATTTATAATATCATGTGCATGAAAGTGCTACGGGAAAACAATTCACAAAAAATATTCATTATAACAAAAAAACTCAACATGCTGAACCAAACAATGTGTCTCCTCTCAAGCTCCACAAATACACTCTGTCACAAAAAAAGTTATCTTTCTAAAATACAGTTCAAGTCTTTCAGAGCCGTCCAACCAGAAGAAATATGTGGAGAGGGAGGACATTTTTCTGAAGCGTAGTTCTTAAATCTTTTTATGGAGCATTGAAGCATAAAATGAACTTTGTTTTCAATCTAACCTGAATCACCTAGCTACAGTACATCTTTTTGCTCAGGGAGACCACTATCTGTTTCTTTATGCACGTAGAGTTCTTTGGACGTGGGTTACATATTGATTTATGTAGAAGGTTCAAAGTTCGAGTTTTTCACAGGTTTACACAATACATCAAACACAACTTGGATTCACTTCCAGAGTGACTTATGGTTTCACAGACGCAAAACATTCCAGCCAAAGCAGCGGTCAAGAACTCCGACAAGGTATTGAATACCCAATCTAAAGGACAATTTGATTTTCATTTCATGTCAAAGAACCTTGCAGTGAAATCTTTATTTATTGCATAAATCGCATCCAGTCACATCCTGTTTCTCTCCATGTCACAGGTAGAACAGGACAAACATCTGCACAAATTACAGAAACCCAGACAGATGGATTGAAAGTGGCAATAAATAACTTTGGAAAACAACTAAAAACATATAATAGCACTACTGGTTGTAAATCAGAGGGAGGAGAGCTCTATTCAATGAAAGTGTGTCACTGAGTCCTTACAAAGAAACATATTTCTTTACATGGGAGGCGATGAAGAGGAGTGGAAGGGGGAGCAGAGCCATAGAAAGAAAGAAAGAAATAAAAGAAAGAAAGAAAGAAAAAAAGATAGGTGTAATTACTAGTTACTTCGGCATCACCATGTTACATCTACTGTAACTTCTGGAATGGAGTTGTGGAGATTACCTGATGTTCAAATAATATGTTTTAATGCTTAGAGCTAAGCATTAAGATATTATTTAGAGCCATTAAAATGCTTAATTTAAAGTCTACAGCAACAAATCAACATCATGTAAAGGTCACATAACCATCTTTCTGTGTTCATTAGACCCTGATTACATGTTCTCCTCTTTAACGGCACAAACTGCACAGCGGCGTTTTACAACAAGTTGAACTAAACTAAAACCATGGCAAGCAGACAAGCTTGGATCAGCAACAAAAATGTGTGTGCACTGTATCGAGTTACTGCCGCTGCAGGACTACTGAGGGAACCGCAGCCCAGTGGGCTTCCATGGAATACACACTCGCATACATGCACACGCATACAAATACACATGCACACAAGAGTTGGCAGGACTGAGGCATTTGTCTTCTGCTTCGGGCTCCCGGAAGCAGCAGCAGAGCAGTCGGCCCGAGCAGTGAGAGTGGGTGGGACACAGCCTGGGCGGAGGATAGATGACCATTTGCATGTGTAAGCCTTAAACGTTTCCCAGACCATCTGATATGTCTTTTGCCGTCAGTTAGTGTGAGAGAGATGAGACGACTAAAAGCTTTCTATAGCAGCTGGAGCTGTGCTTTAGTAGAACTGCTTTGAAAGGGAAGATTTGCGCTGAGTATCTCTTCATAGGACATATACACACAATAGCCCTGATTCCAATATGATCTTAGAGTGATGTTCTCATTAAACGTGTATATGTCCAGTGCTGATACAAACCCGCTCCCCTTACTTCATCCCTGCTCTGTTGAACAAAGACCATATATCTTCCTTATACAACGATGACAGATATATTAATCTCTGAGCTAGACCCCGCTGCTGTGAGAGCATCCGTTAGATAATGAATCTCTGATGAATCACCTGAAAGATCTCACTCTAAGACCGAGTAAAGTCATTTGATTTAATGGCTCTGCGTAGCTGCAGTGTAGCACATTACCTGATCAATCTGAAGTGCTGATCGGGGGTCAGTTTGGGTAATTTTCCAGCAGAGGTTCAGAATCATCCATACTTAAGTATTGGGTTAGGTTACAGTTGTTCCATTTTAGAATGAAAAAGGATATTAGCATTGTGAGGTTGTAAGAAAACAGAATTAAGAAATAAGTATCACAAATATGTGGATTGTACCACAATATATAACAATAGTTTAAATTAAATTAATGTTGAAAATGGGTCTCTTTGATTAAGTGTTTAAGATGCAGGAATAGTATAAATAAAAATAAGACTTTAAATATAGAGTATGTTACAGTATTAATACCAGAGTAAATCAAAGCAGAAGTTATGTACTGCCCAGTTTATATATACATATATATATAGATATAGATATATCTATATCTATATAGATATAGATATATAGATATATACATTTAGCTGACTGAATTGAGTCCAAAGGTCAGCCTATTGTTGGATTGTAATTTTGAGGGCAACCTGTGGCGGCTGGCCAATAAAGGGCGCTAAGGTGCCGTCCCTCCACTCCCCACTTCTTAGAACTTGATTGAATAAGAGTGAGTGACATTTTTAAATGAGCATGTAAATACTATGTACTAAGAGACTAAAATATATAATCTTCGATCAATTCAAAATGTACGTTGTGTAAAGGTGGGTGACCGCCAAGCCGGAAATACTTTACGGGACCCCACCACCGCCCATTGGGTATTTTCCGGCTCGCGGCGCAAGAATCTTTTCCCATTGACTCTCGTTATTTCCCAATAGACTCTAGTGATTAAGTAATTTCTGCCTGTGGCCACTAAATTACTTTCGGTGGTGACTCGGTGGAATGAGTCTTGCACTGAATGCATCCTTGATACCGCCTGAGGTTTATTTGCCACTGCATCAGCGTCTCTAACAATATAAAAAAACAATAAAGGACGAATTTTTTAATGGAGCAAGTAACAGTTATTTAATTAATTTGTTTATAAATAGGATCACTGCTGAGTTTTAGAAACCAGATCACACTGAATGAGAAAGACTCCAGAGTGCAGGGCAAGGACAATGTATAACTGAACTGGATGGTTTGGAGTAATAACCAATTCCCACTCCACTGACCACAACCACCTTGCACATTTCAACCACAATTAAAGGCAATTTTAAGCAAATTCAGAAATCAGTTAGGGATCATTAAAAATACTTTATCCATAACCGCTTGTGAATTCAGCGTAAAGGGAGAGAAGGCCAAACAGCTGACAGGAAGCAGCACGTGAGGCTGGGAAAACACGTCTCAGCCTCTCGGTCCATCAGCACCGGTTCCCCCCAAGGCGGCGTTCTTTCCCCTCTGCTCTTCTCCCTGTACACCAACAGCTGCACCTCCAGTCACCAGTCCGTCAAGCTCCTGAAGTTTGCGGATGACACCACCCTCATTGGACTCATCTCTGGTGGGGACGAGTCCGCCTACAGGCGGGAGACTGACCACCTGGTGACCTGGTGCAGCCAAAACAACCTGGAGCTCAACGCTCTGAAGACAGTGGAGATGGTTGTGGACTTCAGAAAGATCTCAGCCCCACCAGCCCCTCTCACCCTGTGTGACTCCCCCGTCAAAGCTGTGGAGTCCTTCCGCTTCCTGGGCTCCAGCATTACCCAGGACCTCAAGTGGGAGCTAAACATCAGCTCCATCTCCAAGAAGGCGCAGCAGAGGATGTTCTTCCTGAGGCAGCGGAGGAAATTCAACCTGCCAAAGACAATGATGGTGCACTTCTACACTGCCATCATCGAGTCCATCCTCTGCTCCTCCATCACCGTCTGGTACGCTGCTGCCACTGCCAAGGACAAGGCCAGGCTGCAACGCATCATTCGCTCTGCCGAGAGGGTGATTGGCTGCAATCTGCCGTCCCTCCAGGACTTGTTTGCTTCAAGGACCCTGAAGCGGGCGAGGAAGATTGTAGCTGATCCCTCTCACCCTGGACACAAACTGTTGGTGTCCCTCCCCTCTGGCAGGAGGATGCGGTCCATCAGGACCAAGACCTCACGCCACAAAAACAGTTTCTTCCCGTCTGCCGTCGGGCTCATCAACAGAGCCCGGGTCCCCCACTGACTCTAATGACTCTGTCACCCCCAGACAATTCCCACCGGACACTCCCCTGCACATAGCCTTATACTTATACTTGACTTGAATACACTTGACACCTGGGCATTGCACTTGCCACTTTCACACAACACTTACACTCATGCACATTCCATGCACTTTATCTTACTTTTGGTATTTTGTTATGCTGCTGTCTCAATGTAGATATTCATTCATCCATTCATCCTCATTTATTGCATTGCGTTAACTGTTAAATGTGTATTGTTAAATGTTAAATGTATGCACCTTCCCGCCAGGACAAATTCCTTGTATGTGTAAGCATACATGGCAATAAATGGTTCTGATTCTGATTCTGATTCTGACAATAAAAAAAGAAATGGGTATAGATAACTAACTTAATAAATAATGTATGCAATGTAAGCAAACACACACCAATCACCTCCATCACAGTGTTGGCTCTCCTCCCTCTCTTAGCGCAGAGCTCCTGTCAGACAGAGGGAGGTGCATACAGAGCAGACACTGCCACTTAAGAGTTGGCTTTCATCTGTGTGGGTGGGACGTGCCAGATACCCAGAGTTGGAACTTTGACAATAAAGCACTGCCTAAATGTTGGCTGGCTCTCCACTAGCTATGTGTATTCCTCCGGTTGGCTGCTGCTTTATGTGCTGTATGTTTGGCCTGATGACTCACCCGAGGCCTTGTAAAAACCAGTAAAACTCGTGAAACTGACATTAGAATGTATTTTAATCATGGATAATTAATCAGAGCTAATTTTCTCGGCTTGTTTACACATTCAGAAAGTTATGTTAGCATGACTCTATGTTTTGAGATTCTGATTGTGACATCATTATAAAATAACCCACAATATGATTATGGTTTCTCTTCAACACTCGAATAAATTCTTTAGGCTCACTATTTCAGGTTAAACTTAAATGAACTCATAAACCTGACACTGAGGTACGATCAGCCTCACGTGACTGAATGAAAGTGTAGAAGAAGAAAAACGGCAGAACAAGCATAAACCCATGGACTCTCGCCCCCTTTATTGAGGCAGAGGTACTGTTTGCCTCCCCTCTGCTTTTTCACAGAGGTTGTATGTCAATCAGCAAGAGTAAATAGGTTCTACACATACACAAAACACTACCTATTCTATGGAAAGAAAGATCATATAATAAAAGAGTCTACATTATTACAGAACATCATTTGGTGTGATTTTCAATTCCCGAGAGTATCTTGAAAATGTTGTACATTTTAATAATAAATGCATCAATTTGGTGCGGTTTAAAACAGAAGGCTAAATCTATAAAGA
Source organism: Cottus gobio (assembly GCA_023566465.1). Taxonomy (NCBI): domain Eukaryota; kingdom Metazoa; phylum Chordata; class Actinopteri; order Perciformes; family Cottidae; genus Cottus; species Cottus gobio. Next base: position 3,658,452 of record CM042222.1, read on the forward strand.
CCTTTGTCCTCTTTTCAACACGTTTGTACTCTTGTTCTAACAGTGGTGGAATTTTACTGAGTACACTAACTCAAGTACAGTTTAGTACAATTTTGAGGTACTTGTAGTCTACTTTAATATTTCCATTTATTTCCATTGATTTCCATTGATTTCCATTTGTCAATTTTCCATTTAGTCTTTTCTATTGATAATATATGGTGTAGAATGGAACCAGGGGTAATTTACATTTATTTTGTATTTGTATTTCATTATTTGTTACCTTCGTTATCAATATAATGGACAGACAGTGATGATTATTGTGAATAATTTGGTAATCTTAATATGTTTTGTAAATGTTGGTGTCAATGTATCTGTTGTCTGTCTAGAATGCTGAATGAACAAAGGAACTTGAAAGGCGCTGTTGAAGAACTGGAGCACATTGAAGAAATATTTGGTAACTACTAAAACAACTTATTACGTATTATTTATTGCTGTAATAGTTGAACATTCAAGTATTAAATACTAGTGTAAACAAATCTATCTGTAGTACAGTACAATACTATTGTCACATTACATTTAGCTGACGTTTTTATCCAAAGCGACTTACATGATATACAGTAGACACAGCAACGGTGAGCAATTAGGGTTAAGTGTCTTGCTCAAGGACACAACGACATGGACTGGCTGAGGTGGGGTTTGAACCACTGACCCTCTGATTGAAAGACTGACTTGCTAACCACTGAGCCACAGTCGCCCCTATTGCCCCTATTGCCCCTATTGTAGTACTAATTTGTCATAAAAACTATCAGATTTTAGTATTCCATAAAAATGTCATAATATAGTCTACTATGAAAAATAGAATTAAAAGTAATTGAAAAAAATAATAGTATAACATCATGTATGCTATTTTTTTCTATTTGTATTCCATTACCCACTTTGTCATTATATCCACATTATTGTTAATTTTTTTTTTTTTTACAATCTCATTGTGTAAATACTTTGTGAAATCAGTCTTGTAGCCCCATTTGACCGGAGCAACTTTTGATCGCCCCGTTCTCGTTCTGAGAGGATTTCGTATTTTACATTGAGCCTATGGTGCTTCAGGGCCAGGGGGAAGGTTTTCAGTAGGGGGTATTCCCACGATACCCATAGAGGAGATGGCGTTCATCATTAGTATTTTTTTTTCCCGACTTGCCAGGCAACTTCCCGTCCAATGCTAGTGAGGAGGTGGAGGTTGCTTGTGCTATACACTGACTTTTTATGACATAGTTTACCTTTATCTTTATGGCTTTCTGACATACTATATATACAATATCTGTATGCCATTTTAATGGCACACTTTACAATGGTGAGTTTTTCATTGCATACTATAATGCAATCATTTTCTACAACACTTTCTGAAACGTAATAATCACAAGTATTGAGAGAATATTTTTGTTCTGCCAGGGTTTCCTCTCTCTGAGTTTGTCCAAATTCCAAATTAATTCATCCACCTCTAATAAAAGACAAATGTTAGCAAAATCTTTTCACCCTTAATCAGTTGTATTGATGACCTTAACTTCTCATTTGCTTATTTCGCCCCATACAGGCATAGAGGGTAATGTACCAGATGTACAAACCATTAGCTAGGTGTAACAGACACAGCCACTATGTGTTTGTTTATTTTTTGGGTAGCACTTTATAATAAGTACACACTATTTAGCATTAGTAAAGCATGAATAAACACTGAATTCATCATTTATAAAGCATTATTCCAACATGAATCCTCCCTGGAGCCCTCATTTTTGGGGGGCTATGGGGCTCAGAGGGTATGGTATTTTGGGGTTCAGAGCAATAAAAACCAGCCCTAAAAAACAAAAAAAAACAAATAAAATATGGCACATCCTGGCCTCACAAGTCAATATGAGTTGATTTGTCATGTTTATAACACTATTACACAACAAATATGAACATAAAGCATAAGTATGACTCAAAGTGACTCAACTGGACCCCCAAAGTGACGCAGAATGCACCCTGGGTTTTGAAAAAATGCCGATTAAAAATGAATGCTACAAGCTACACGCAAAAACTCCTTAGAACCTTCACAGTTCGCTAATACCAACCATTCCGCTCTCAGACAAAGCCTCGCAAAGATAAGCACAAGAATGTCCTTTTGTGTCCTGCAATTTTTTTTTTAATGCAAGTCAAAAGCTAGAAAGCAATGGTTGGTGCTAGAAATGTATCAATAGGAGGAGACTAAAAGCTGAAGAAACCGAAGAGAGGAGAGAGGCAGAGAGTTGAGGAGACGCATGGCACCCCACCGGTTTAAAGGCATAGTTATGCAACTTCAGGCCTTCAGCCAAACCCTTCTGGCTGCTTATAACCGCAGCAATGTGGCTCGGAGGGGCACATGGGCGGAGAAGACTGGGAAAACTCTCCCCCCTAACACATCCATATCCTCCAATCCAGCTGATACCAGACCCCCACATCAGCACGAACGCTCAGCTTTCTCCCATCCTGCATGAGCCAACCAATATGCCTTCAACTCATCAAACCAGTTTCACCATCACATTGTGCCTCATTCCCAATATCCTGTCACCTATATTTACATCCCACACCTTCGGTAAATCTAATCTGACAATACTTTACATTTTTTATATTTGAAAATCCAGATTTAACATGAATAAAGTAAATCAAAACAGAATTAATCGACTTGTTATTACTTTTGAGTCTGGAGAGCAATGGGCAGATTTGCTCCGCAGAGTGATGTTGACTTGTAGCTAAGTGAGTGAGTGAGTGAGTGTGAGAGAGAGAGAGAGAGAGAGAGAGAGAGAGAGAGCACTAGAGAGAGAAACCTAGTTAAATGTCAGACAGGCAGTTGGCAGGCCACTCAAAAACAGGCTCCTGTTTTTGAGTCAAGCTGACTCATGCCACCTTAAGCAAACAGGGAGCACAGACCAGACCCTTGTGCTCACACGCTCATGCTCACGCGCACAAACACACACACACACACACACACACACACACACACACACACACACACACACACACACACACACACACACACACACACACACACACACACACACACACACACACACACACACACACACACACACACACACACACACACACACACACACACACACACACACTCACACACACACACAGAATGCAATGGTAACAAGTCAACATCTCACAGGTCTAAACAGTTTCTCCGATTTCTGCTGCGTCTTTTTGGCTTTGATACACACACTTCTGTCTACTTCACCAATGACCTACTGCAGAACTGGAGCCCCGTGCTGCCGGTTGAAAAACCTAATGTGAACACATTTATTGGGTCATCTGGAGAGAAAACATGAAAGAGTGCCAAAAAAGGTCAAATCCACTAACAAAACTCTATTGTTTTCCATAGCCAGTAAAAGCAGAGAGTGAGGGAAAGAGTGACACAGTGAGGATTCAAATCCAGTGTGAGAGACGCATGAAAAGAAGAGAAACAGTTTTCAGAGATAATTCTATTTAGACTTGTGTTTTTGAGGGAAGGTGAAATCAGAAGCGCACATTGAGCTTGGATTAGGTGGCCCTCTGGGAAAGCACAGGAAGGGGCACCTCGTCCACATAAACACTTATTTCCTTTACTGTGTCAGACAGAGCGCTTTGGACCATTGTCTGTGTGTGACTTAAAACTAACAGCATGGTGGGAGGGTGTGATGGCAGAAATTAAAAAAGATCTGGTCCAGTTGACCTCAACGCAGGCACCCACGGGGGGGGGGGGGGGGGGGGGGCAGCGTGGGTTAGGGTAATGGCCCGGAGTCTGTTTGGGTCATAACGTTCTCATTACCATGACAACCTCAGAGCCCATTTCCTTTTAGCGCCTGCTGCTCCTGTGTAGTTGCCCACCTGCTGCCACATGTCCACCTCAGAGAAAAGACGGCTTTCAAACTGCAGCACATCACAAGGATCCATCAAAAGCACCAGAATCACTGTTTACCGAGGCAGGATCGCAAACCTCTCATATGTGTTTTCATTCATTTATGAAAAATAAACTCGAAATCTAACTCTGGCTGTGTTTTACTGCTCCAGTTTTGAACATGTAGTTTATATAATGGCCTCCATACCTGCTGTTTACAGAACACTGGCCCTTAACAATATCTATTTAGTAGTGTCTATACACTTTGATCTCAACCGAACTATCCCAACAACTATTGGATGGATTGCCATGACATTTGGTACATAGCTTCATGGTACTACAAGGATGAATCCCTGACATTTCCTTTAGGGCATACGTCCCTAAGCTATAGCTGATCTATCTAGACATTGTAGGTCATCTGACTTAATGCCGCCATGAGGTTCACATTTGTGGTTTTGAGTAAAATGTCTCATCAATCTTTTCCATTAAATTTGGTACTCACATTTGTCATGATGAAACATATTCACTCTGGTGATCCTCCAACATTTAATCTAGTACCATCATCAAGACACAATTGTAATGTTGTGTATACAACACAAAAATAATGGCATCCCTATCAGCCTCAGCTGTACTTTGCTTTTAGTGCTAATTGGCGAATGTCCTGCTCTCAGGTGCTCTAACTCCATTGTGTTCGAACGCCTCAAACTATCCGCATGGCTGGACATTGCAAGGCCGGGAGACAGTAGTTTGTTTGGGTGAATTCAAGATCCTCGTGAATGCACTTTAACATTCAGTGGCTTCAGACTGGTCTAATCCGCCCACGCCTACCAGAGTGGCTTTTTTTCCAGAACTGCTGTAATTAAAGGTATCTCAGCACGCCTCGTGTCTGAGATGGGGACTGAGCGTCTGAACTTCTGACTTGATGAGTCATGAGCCTCACTCCATTATCAGCCTAACGGAGGCTAGGAAGCCACCAGCAGGCTGCAGCTATCTCTGTGTCTTATCTGTTTCTGTGACAGGTGGGAATGAGGCTGCTCTCAGTTGCCAGCCTTGCGCTGGTTCTCCTCGGACGGGGCCGTTAGATAGGATGGTGTCAGCAGAGATAGGGGCAGGAGGCAGCTCTGCAGACAGCTGGTAATGATGTCCTCTCACACACTGCACCCTGTGGATAATGGCTGTGGCGTAGATCGAGATGAAGCAGAATAGTTGGCGTAACCGAGTCCAGGGTGCAATCGTCTGAACAGCCTTGTCTAGTCATCTAGCTCTGTTTCTAGGCTACCTCGGGTAAGTCAGTGTAGCGTGCAGCTCATTTCACACTGTGATTCTTTCTCCTATCTAGATCTGCTAGCTGCCAGATTGAGTTTAGAGGAACACAATTAAGTATTTTTTCCAGATGTTATGAGAAGTTAAAGGATTGGACTTTCGGTGAAGGAGTTCAGCTTGTCTTCAGATGCAGTTCTGAAACCATAGTAGGCATGGCACCAGAATACATGCATCTCTAATGCCTTTGTCTGAATTTTGCTTTTCTAAATTGAAATAACTTTTGTGGTTAAAAAAAAAACTGGACTATGGCTGATATGACAGTGTTCTCCTTATGAATTTCCTTTGTGCCCTCTCTGTGTGACAGTGAGGATCTGGTGTCAGCTGCTTCATGGATGAGGACATCATGGAGGCCCGAGAGCCAGATAGCTCAATTACACAGCACCGCTACTCCTGTACTACTAATGACAGATTGACTGGTCGGATGGAGATATTTAAAGGTGTACTGGAACACACACACACACACACTCTTGCCCAATGCTTCACGCCCTAAGTTCAGCCTGACTGCCTCCGTGTCGTTTTTGAGTGTGCATCTGTGTGAGTTTCCTCTGTTGGGCCCTGCAGTGGACGGTGCTGACCTGCTAGGGAAAAGAGAAGAGGAGAAGGGGAGTGGAAAAGCCAATTAAAGGAAAGATCACTTGTGTGTCTGCTGGAGTGTCTCTGAGAGCCTCTCACGGTTAACCTTTCCAGCTGGAGAGTGAGGAAACGAGAGAGGAACGAGGGAGAGGATGGAGAGGGAAAACTGGCCAGGGAGATCAGGCGTTTCGACTTTAATGGTCCCTCAGTGTTAGAGTGAAGCTGGTTAATTTGGCTTTCCTTCTCTGGGTGCTGCAGGGTTTAGCTTCTGTCAGGCCAGCCTTCTGCCAGGAACTTATGCAGGAATAATAGGCTACATGGATGTGAGATAGTGTGTGTGTGATAGTGTGTGTGTGTGTGTGTGTGTGAGAGAGAGAGAGAGAGAGAGAGAGAGAGAGAGAGAGAGAGAGACAAAAATGTATGTGCTAGCAAGGTAGATATTTAGGGATTTTTGCTTTCTTTTGTAGTTGATTTGATTTTGCACTTCACCTAGGAGATCAAAAAGTGCCAACATCAAAAGTAAAGTAATTGACATCAACTCTATTGCTATTGTCTTTGTGAGTGTGAGACAAAGTGTTTTGTGCGAGTTCTGTCTACATTTGTGATTGTGAATCCAAGAGCGTGTTGCCATGCATCACAGCAGCTGAAGACAACACAAATTGGGACCAAATTAATGGGTCTGTGTGAGTGTGTAAGTGTGTGCGTATGTGTGTGTGTGTCTGTGTGTGTGTAATTGGGGGGCAGGGTTGCGACTGACAGTGTGTGGCAGCATAAATTGGGGTTAGATTAATGGGATGCAGATCTGGCTCTGTGCTCTGACCCTCATCAGGGCAGAGATGAGCTGTGTGTCTCAATTAACCTCGGCAGCACACAGGAAGAATGTATACAAACACACATTCACACACACACAAATCAAGATGCTACTGACAACACAGTGCTGAAACGCAACACAGATATGATCAAGGTTGGGCTCAGTCCTCTCAGTCTAAGAGCCCCAACACAAAACGTGCATTAAGAAACAGCTTGTCTAGAAGTACGTCTTCATTTATGTGTGTGTTTATATTTGGGACATTCATGGTGTCAAGGAAAGAAAGTAGGACCAGTCACATGATGTCTCTCCTCTTCTAATTGTATGCATGGCATGTAGATCCCTGCAGTGCTGCCAGAATGATTGCAATTAAAGGCAATCCCTCCTTCTACCCTCCTCCACCTCTTCACACACACACACACACACTCTATCTCTCTCTCTCTGTCACACACACACACATTGCAGTCCTCCCTCTTCCATTGAAGGCCGCTGCTGCTGGTGTGAAGTAGAACCACCCAGACTGAAGTGGTCTTAATCAAGCTGGAGAGTCACAAATATCTTTCTCCTCTTCCATCCCTCCTTCACTGTCTGCTGTCTTTCACTTAATCATGCCTTTCTCTCCTTCTGCCTCCCTTTTGCTAAACACACAGAAGATTGAAAATGATAAATAACAAGATAGGAACACATGTGTGACTTTGATGTTTGCTTTAAATGTAAAATCCAATGATGGAAATCCATATAGGATACAACGTAAGACATATCTATATAATAAGCAGCAGAGTCGATTCATATGTTATTGTTGCCCAATCGCAACACGCCGTCTGCATGCATTATCAGCAATCTTATTGTGGACAGCTATGTGGCAACTCTATTAAGAAGTGAAATCAAGGAGTGAGTCTTACGGGGTCAAAAGAAAAGACATTGCTCCTCCCAATGGCAAGAAGCAGCACTGCATGGGGAGAGGCAAGTAAAGGTGGGAGAACAGTGAATGTAGTGGCACTAAAGCAGGGAGAATGAAACAGACGTAACCCCTTTGATTGGGCACACCAACATGAAGGACATTAACGACAAACAGAATAAACTCAAAGGGAAACACACAACATGAACTTTGGGATTTCTTTTGTTTTCATTGGTGAGTACAATTTCTTAAAATCCCAGACAACAGGTCCGTTTTCACACTTTCAGTGATTTCATTGCTGACAGAGAAGTAGCAGATACAAATATGTACAATAAGACACTATTGGCAGTGTGAGAGAGTGTGTGTTGCTTTTCTTCGCTCTGTTTCTGTGTGTCTGGCCCGCTGACTGGCCCAGATGTTGGCTAATTAACACCAGTGTTAAAGACGCTCTTCATCTGGGTGATTAAATAATCAAATAATTAATTAATTAAGCAGGGGCTTGCACTGCCTCTTATGATCTCTGGCACACAGCCTGCCAGGGTGGGAAGAAGAGAGTAGAAGAGGTGCAGGAGAGTGGGAAGCACTCTGCCGAGAGACAAGGAAGGGCCAAAATGACAAAAGGGGAACTCAGCATGTCTGTCAAAAGGTGTATTTAAAGCTCATAACCGCATTGGTCATAGATACGCATGCATTTAGCAATTTTAAACCAAACAGTGGTGGTGGCAGAGGGAAGGAGTGCTATTTCCCATTGCACTAAAGCTAAAAGTCTTCAACAAACAGATTAGACTTCACAGTAACGGTTCCATAGAGCTCTGCACAAAATGGTCATAACTTCAAAATCCCAAATGCACACGTGCCCGTTTGTATTTATGTGTTTCATTATCTTCCCAGGCAAATTAAATTAAACAAAAGCCAAATGCAGTGGAAGAAAAACTTCATCTGTGTGTACATGTGGGAGTGTGTTAGAGACAGAGAAAGATCATCTCTCATTACTTGGAGAGAACATTGGCGTGCGTTAACAGAGTCAGACCAGACGGATAGATGGAGCAGAGATATGAGCCGATGGGGGCCGATGGGGGCCGATGGGGGCCGATGGGGGCCAGCAGGGAGGAGAGACACGAGGAGGAAGAGTGACGAAGATGTTTCATCACGCTTATTTACACTGGGGTGAGGTGGCAGCATCAGCTGGGCAGGACGGGGGTGTTAGGGGTGGCATGCACCACCTTCAAACAAAGCCCTCAACACATGCACACACACACACACACACACGCACACACACACACACACACACACACACGTCCAGGCTTTCGCAGCCCTCATTTTAAACACTCCTTTAGCCATAATCATTTTCATATAATTCACTTTCATACAATTCCTTCTCCTAATCATTATCAGGCCCACTAACGTCTTAATGACTTCATAAATTTAAGCTATAAAAAGTAATGGAGAAAGACAAATGAGATAATTAGGAATAAATCTTAGTGGAAAGCCATTTATCAAAACATGGAGAGGCCCTGAATATTCCCCACCATTAGGCTCTGCTGTAATTAACACGGGCTCTCAGTTATGAAGGAAACCTGGTAGCAGAGATATTAAGATCCAAAAGCCTCACTGTTATTAAATTGACCGATGAATCTGCGACGTATAATATGATGTGGATTATTAGGATCCTTTTTAATTAAAAAGAGCGTTAAGATTTTTTTTTTTATATATTTAAATTTTTAACGCTTTAATGGCTTGAACTCATCTCTCTGTGGTTATGGGGCAATGAGATGGAGAGAGAGAGTAAAAGAGAGAAAGAGAATGAAACTGAGGGAGAAAGAAAGCGAGTGAGTGAATAAGTGTGCGTCTGTATGTGTATGGTGCGTGTGCGTGTGTGTGTGTGTGTGTGTGTGTATGGTGCGTGTGCGTGTGTGTGTATGGTGCGTGTGCGTGTGTGTGTGTGTGTGTGCGTGTGCGTGTTGGGGGGGCAGCAGCAGCACAAGGAAAAGCAATCTCTTACACTTGTACTTTCATACTCTCTATGTAAGTACATGAGCGAAAATTGTGTTCTAATTTAACAAACTCCTAACTAATGCACATATAATATAATAATACTAATGTAGACAAGACATTATTAATTCTTATTATCTTTAAAAGTGTAAAATGTAATGTAATGCTTTGCTCTAATTAGTGAGAGTAAGAATCACATTCAGCATTTTTTTAATTAAAAACTATATTTCTATTTCTTTCTCCCTCGCATACGCATACACACACACACACACACACACACACACACACACACACACACACACACACACACACAATCAACACCATATTCTCCTTTGTCCTCTAAACATATTCATCCACCACTTTCAAAAGGATGTCATATAAAAAGTCGAGGATTTTCCTTTTGTCCCCCTTGACCTTCAATCTGGTTCTGCTTCTTAAACAATGGGCCCTGTTTAAGATTCATCACATCTCCATTGATTTTTTATTTCCATCCATTCAAAATGTACTTATTCTTCCTGTGACTTATTTTAAAATAATAATATGAATGTATTGTATTTGCCAGGAGAGCCATGCATATTCAAAGTAATTTTGTCCATATCATTATTTAAGAAATTGTAGATGTTTTCATTTGGATGAAATATTTTCAACAATGATTCATTATATTGGACTGCCAAGGCCTTAAAGCATTACATACACAAACAAGAACTACATTTATTACATTCATGAAACTGTAGATAAAAAAAAGTAATGCACATTCTTATACAATGCTCTGTCTTGTACTCACTCACTGGGAGAAGACGAAGAAGAAGATGAGGAAGAAGAAGCAAGTAACTTGTGCTTCAACATATAGAATCTGTAAAATGCTTTTGAAGGGAAGGTACATTGCTGCGTTATGCAAATTATCTTCATATAAATGACATGCCAGCCTCCAATCACTGACCAATTAATGACCTTTGGGGGCATCTTGTGACACATCAACGGCACTAATTTATACTTGACAGGTCCCCTGGTGCATGGCAAAGTTTGTGTGTGTGTGTGTGTGTGTGTGTGTGTGTGTGTGTGTGTGTGTGAGTGTGTGTGAGAGAGAGAGAGGTGCACTTATGCACTAGTTGAGCTCATTACCATCGAAACCCAGTTTGCAGATGTGTACGTTTGTGTCACCAAATTAAGCATCCTTACCACAACATACTGCGTGTGTGTACCCCACTGACGTGTTTGTATGTTTGATGTGTGTTTGTCCATCCCAGTCCAGTTTTGGTCAAGCTATTCTCTGCTCCTATCTCTACACTATCAACTCCATCAGCTTCTGTTATGTCCCATCAATCATTGTAGTTAGTACATCTCTCAGTCTGTCTCCTCTATGTATGTGTGTGTGTGTGTGTGTGTGTGTGTGTGTGTGTGTGTGTGTGTGTGTGTGTGTGTGTGTGTGTGTGTGTGTGTGTGTGTGTGTCTCATTCACTCCCTAACTGCCTTATCAGACTTCTGCACCAGCAGCTCTCATTAGAACATTAATTGAAAAAGTGTAATTAATCCTGAGAGGTGGTTAGACTGGACTCTGGCCAGAGAGAGAGAGAGAGAGAGAGAGAGAGAGAGAGAGAGAGAGAGCGGGTGTGGACAGAGAGCTGGGTGTTTAGTATGACCCAACACTGCCCCCTGTTGTTGCTTCACAGTGTTTCTACATCAACCTCGCAGCCTGGATGCTGCTGCTTCTTCACTTCATACATCTGCAATGTCAGATTTAAATCTTTTTAATTTTTTTACGTAATTAAATAATTCTGCCAGAAATATTTAATTGCAAGGATTACGAAACAAAAGGATTCAGTTTTAAGTTGTTTTACCATTTTTAAATTGGAAAACACACATCCTCCTCATTTAGCCATAAGGAGGATGTACATTCAGTTCCTATAAGGCTATATGTATATATCCTTAACGCTGTGTATCTTTTTGCTACATGTTTACATGTAAACAGCAAAGCCACATCAAAGACGAATGTCCATTGCAGAATTGAGAAAAATAAAATCTGCATAGCGAGAGCTCATATATGTTGTTTAATGGCCTATGATCTTAAATTGATATGATTAATTGAAATGAATCTACCATAATCAATTGCTTAAAAAACTATATACATCCCAATTTGGGACAGATCATTACAAATTATATATATTAAATCATTTTTTTTCACACGGACAAATAAGTCCTCACTAAGACTATGTAGTAAAATTAGAATCAGGAATCAGAAACAGAAATAAATGGAGTCTTGTTCTACCTCCTCCGTGCGCCCCGCTGAGAGAAGGGTGGTGAGCGGTAGGAGGCCTGCTCTATTATTCTAATCCTTGGTTGTGTCTTGGTGACCTTTGGAGGGATGATTGTTTCTCATTTAGGAGTGTGAGGTGTGATCTTCCCACCCGTTTGATCCCACTCACCTGACCTTTGTAAATTGGCTGTTAAGCATAACGCAACTAGACCCTCATGCCTCACACATGGCTTGTCAATACACACAAGGCCAGCAGCCGCACCCTCACACGTATTTAGGCCCACACACACACACACACACACACACACACACACACACACACACACACACACACACACACACACACACACACACACACACACACACACACACACACACACACACACACACACACACACACACACACACACACACACACACACACACACACACACACACACACACACACACACACACACACACACCAGTGTGCCAGTAGATCCTGTTTTGTCCATCACACATTTAATTCTCATTAAAGAAAATCATTTATTCACCCCGTTTTATCTCTTGGCATGAAAAAGGGAAGAAAAATGTCGTATGATTTTGTACATCGGTGATATTTCTCTTGTCACGCAAGAGTGCACATATTACTGGTTACAGAATAATGTATATGCATGCCATCAAAAGAAAAAAAAGACAATAAAATTGTCCATTGTCCCGGTCACCTTTTCTTGGCTTGGTTAATGAGTGGCTGCGCTGAATGGCAGTAAGGTGATTTTTCCATCAGTCTGATGAGAGGAGAATTAAAGCCCACAGCTTGGGGTCTGCAGACTCTGCAGCACCATTACAGAAGGAAGAAGGTCTGAATTCATTTGGCCCGGCCACGATTCTAATTAACAACTCAATCCTGCACAGCCACAGAGAGAGAGAGAGAGAGAGAGAGAGAGAGAGAGAGAGAGAGAGAGAAACGGGGGGGAGCAGGGAGGGCGACGGGGCCTTGTGTATTGTGTGGAAGCATTTCTCTTTTCTGGAGAAATGTCCAAAAGATTGGTTCATCTTTGATCACACTGTAGCTACACTAAATTGTTGCAACATCTAGCCTTTACAGATACCGTGACTGTTTGTCCCAGATGTTTAAAATCCTCCAAACATCTTCTACAGAGCTCCGTGTCTCTCCCTTCAATCCTCTGCCTCGTCCCGAATGTATCCTGCACTGTGTTGTGTGCCGTGGTTCTCTTAAGCTGTAGGTTTACGGGGGACATTTCCCCGGATTAAAAGGATGATTTCATTAGCCTCCACGGGTGTCAGGTTTCAATCTAGGAATTAAGTCCTGCAGATTAGAGGCCAAGGCTATTCTCCAGCATCTCATTAATATCTAATAGCAATAGAAATGTAATTTGGAAAGCCTGTCTTTCTGATTACTAAGCAAACGAGTGCTTTGCTCTTTAAGACCACAAATTGGGCTTTGAACACTGCCTCTGTCCAGGGTTTAGCCTTCATCCCCAGCCAGGGTCATACAGACAGCCTCCCTCACAGCCAGCCACATGAAGCACAACTCAGGAAGGTCAAACTATGTGCAGCAACTTTCATCTCGCTGCAAGCAATGTTGATCAATATTCGCAAGATTTCAACAAAATTCTATAATCACAAAGAATTACTGAAGCCGTGCTGGGTCACAGCACATCTCAGTCTCTCCTGGTCTCGAGGGTGAGTTCTGAGATGTGACTTCAGCTGAGGATACCTTCTTCTTCTTCTTGCCTCGCGGAACATTAGAGCCCTGTCCCGTCAGCCTGGGCGGGTCCCCACTGAGGCCTGCTCTGAGTGCTGTGTGCCTCCTGTCAGTCACAATGCCCCTCAGCAGCCTCCCTCACTGATGAAGTATGGACAATGGAGAACAAGGTGGGCGCAAGGGGAGCCAGCCGACTTAATGAGCCAATTTCTCAGATAATAAGATTGGTGGGTATGCTAATATTTCTACCTTAAGGAGATAATTATGATGTAGAAGATAGAATATTTTATCTTAAAGCGACAGTGCACTGGTCCCAAACCTATCTGGGAATTTTTTTTTTCTTAAAGAGGGTATGGGGAGGAGGGTAGATGGGGGGGGGATGCTCAGTTTTCTGTGTTTGAGCTGTGGGACAGTAGAAAAACAATGCCAACAGAGCCTTGATGCTTTTAGTGTGTCGTGTGTTTTTGGGCTGAGCCTTTGATCATGCTGAGCATTTGACACAAGGAGGAGAGGCAGGGGACTTTCAGCCTTCATAAATATTTATCTCATTACTGCGGGCTAAAAATCACACAAGAAAGGATAAGGAGATATCAATTGATCTTTATTGTTAATTGACCCAAAAGTATACTCTCAAAAATTGAACAACAAAAACATTGTTCGTTGCCTTATTCCTTTGCTGTCCCCTCCCTCTTGTGTCTTAGATTCTGATACAAACTTGATTAAACTTTTTTTTCTTTGTCCTCGGGCACTTGTAACAACTGGCTGGTAATTTTGTTTTTGTGTTTAACTTTCTTATCGACAGAAGCCCCCCGCCCCAATTCCCCAAATGGAACATGCTCTGCCACCTTGATGCGTATAACTAGAGGTTAAATGATAAAATGTGTTATTGAAATGTAGGCCTGCTGATTATGACTGTAGTTCGTGGCCCATTCCAAATAGCCGGGGGCACACAAGAGGGAGCGATAGAGACCTTGTGGGTTAACAGTTTAATAAAAGGCGAAGGGAGAGAGAGGGACTGAGTGCTGCTAGTCTACGTCTCTCTCCCTCACCCTGCTTTTTCACTCATTCCATCTCTATACCCTGTGTTTTACCATTTTAATTAGGCCATAACAAGCTCAATCATGTAATTAAGAGCTCAGCTGGACCAGAAAACAAGTCAGCCATTAGCCCCGACCAGCCCAGATTACACACAGCAGCTGCTAAATTGAAGTAGATATAACACGCAGATGCCCACATATTGAAGTGTCACATATTGGAGAATTTATTCCTGTTCTACTTCTTCTGAGAACTTCAACTGTTTGAAAAATATAATACTCCACTGGTACTGTGGCAGCCTGTACAAATATTTTGACAAAAAAGTTTTATTTTTCTTAAATATCAGCAAAGGTTTAACCAGCCCTAGGTTAAACTTACACTCACACACTTGCATGTACACACACACACACACACACACACACACACCTGTTTTTGTACTGAGAGGAATCTCTGCAGTGACAGGTATCCCCCAGGTGTTTTGTTTCACAGAAACATTTTATATTCTTTGTTCCTAAAAAAGTGAAAAGTGAGAGTGACAGCATGATGGCCCTTTTTTTTTTACAGAACACACACAAACACACACACACCTAAATCTCTATCAGACTGATGGATGTGAGCAGCTCCCTCACCTGCTCTCAGTGAGCACTGCTGCCTTTTGTGCCTCCCTCCAGTGCCAGAGTTGCCTAATAGAATTCATGTATATGTAAAGATTATTGCACCCTATTATGTACAATAAACTGCTTGCTTTATCCGTGGTAGCACCTGGTGAGGGGCACAATCTGTCAAACACAGCCTTTCCAAATCAAATTTATTTAGTTAGACCTCCATTCAAACCCACTCATGTAAGCTAGCATGTTACACTCTGATCTGAATAACTACAGGCGGGAATCTAATTCATTTCATATTCACAGCACTGCCGCATCCAGCCCTCTAACAGGTCTGTATCAGTAAATTGTCAATTGCAGATGCGCTTCCACGCAACATTACAATGCAAACAAGGTTCGTTTTCAAACACCTGATTTGAATAAGCTCAACAAGGAAACATATCAGGCGGCGCTGCTTCAATGGTCTTTGTATTGCTTCCAGGAGAGATGAGGGAGGGGAGGAACGGAGGGCGCAGACAGAGGAGGTGCAGGGACACTTTTGCAGGCAGGGTGATGCCAGGCCGATAGCACCAGAGGAATGGCAGTTAATTTGAATATGGCACCTCAAGCCACAATGATCATTATCATCACCAATTCAAGGAAATAAATGAGAAGAGGGGCTCCAAAAATAGCGTTCAGAGCCTTTTGTGCATAGCAGGTAGGCCCAGTGGGGGGGAAGGGAGAGTGTTCGCTAGCTCATTATCCAGGGCTGGGCAGACGGAACAGAGGGATCGAGAGAGAAATTGCATTAATGTGACCACGGACACTCTTCATAAGCACCCAAACACACACACCCACTCTCTATCTCTTTCAGTCCCTTTCTTGCTCACCGTCTTTCACTCTCACTATATGCCCTGTTTAATTTGACTGCCAGCGGGAGGTAATTTAGCCATGCTGCTGTCACCTGCAATGAGGCCAGAGATAGGGGTGTGAACGGTGAGAACAGATTGAAACTAGTGATGCTTGAGACCTTTCCTTTCACTCTCCTCACACCCCCCTTCCATTGCCATCATCTTGTCACCTCTTTCTCTCTATATTTCTTCATAAACGCTAATAGCGCTCTTGTATGTATGTATCATGTATGCCTGAATGCTCTCTTTCTGTGACCCCACCACTCCACCTCTCCTTTCAGCCCACTGTCCACTCTCTTCTCCAGCCCCCTCTCCGTCCATCGCTTGTCTCTGTCTAGCGGTATAGGAGATGGTGTTGGTGAGTCATCCTGGCAGTCTTTTGATTCATGCCGCTCCAGGCTCTCATCTCTCCGGAGAAATTACCAGTCATTTTAATCGGACCCACGTCTCTAATTCATTACACAACCCCATCCTGACACAAGCGCACACACACACACACACACACACACACACACACACACACACACACACACACACACACACACACACACACACACACACACACACACACACACACACACACACACACACACACACACACACACACACACACACACACACACACACACACACACACACACACACACACACACACACACACACACACACACACTGAAAAACCTCTCAGTCAGATAGCTACCTTCACATAGTCACCTCCGTCTTTGGTGTCAAACGGCACTTAACATCCCTGTCAGTCACACATATTCAGAGGAGCGCTGAAGGAGAGAACGAGAGGGGAAATGGGGCTGGGGGGGTATTTAGCCTGCAACCCATTTCTCATTGCTTTTCCACACCGTCTATTAGTTATCCACTTAGTCCTCTCCTTTATACCATCTGTTCTTATCTGTCGGCCTTCCTAAATGGGTTCCCTACTTCTCTTCTCAAATCCCATCATCCCATTCCCTTTTTCTTTCCTCCTAACGTTCACCGTTACATAGATGCACTTCTGTTGGCACCGGCAAAGTTAAAGGTGAGAAGTTTGGTGTTCAAAAATCAATAGCGTAATAATTTGTGAACAGGAGGTTGTGATTTTTGCTCTACATTCTCGATACTTCTACGACTACTACTTTTTACATGATGGACATTTGGACTTTTAAACACAGGTGTAACTTAGAATATGAATGGCTGCATTCCATTGAGCAGTCCCAGTTGTATTGGCTTGCTTTTGTGCACTTATTTACTCGTATCTTTGATGTTTAAAGGCAATTGTAAAAGTAACAACTTCTGCAGTGGTCTGTTTTGAATTTCTCAAAGTTCTCTATGCAGTTTCCCCCTCCATCCATCATCAGACCGCTTATCCTGTTTAGGGGATCCCAGCTGTCGTTGGGCGAAGGCAGGGTTCACCCTGAACAAGTCACCAGTCGCAGGGCACAGACGTGACAGTGCAAGCCACTACACCACCGTGTAGCATAGGCATACAAAAGTTTTAAGCTAGTATTGAATGCAATAATTTAACATAGTTATTTTCTTTATCAATTAACCTGTTGATTATGTTTGCAATAGATCATTAAGACAAACAAAGTAGTGAAATGTGCAAAGCAAAATGGTAGAACATAGTCCATCATGATTTCCATGAGCCTAAAAGAACATCTTTAAATTGCATTGAAAGGAGCAAGTCTTCACATGATTATTAAAATAGACATGTAACCCATCGAAAATAAACTTTAGAACCACACTAACTAGAACACATTTTTAATTTCTATATTAAATGTGATGGGTTTCCCTTCAGTTGTGACATGCAGATACTTCTACCTGAATGTAGAGACATCTACGCTGCATGATGCTGATATTAAGTCTAGTTGGTTCTTACTTTAGAGCAACTGCACACTACATTTATAAGTTAACTAAAGTATATGACTGTACTGTGATGAAACACTTCAAATTGGTCATGGATTTCTTATACAAAATATAAAAATCTGGATTTCATGGTTGAAAATGGCTTGAAAACACCACCTACTGTTTTAAATAAACATAATACATAATAATATATCTAGGCCAATTCTGATATAGAGCCGACCATTGAACCTCTGCCTCACTCACTGCCGCTTGAAGTGAAGCAGGGAGTATGGCGGTGCTGGGTGGGATTTTTGTCTCAAAATTGCTATTTTCATTACATTGACACTTTTTATCCAAAGCGACTTACATGATAGACAGTAGACACAGCAGTGGTGAGCAATTAGGGTTAAGTGTCTTGCTCAAGGACACAACGACATGGACTACCGGAGCCTGGGATCGAAGCGCCGACCCTCTGATTGAAAGACAGACCTGCTAACCACTGAGCCACAGTCGCCCCTAGTTCCAAGCTACTAGCTTTCACATTTGTCAAAGCTTCAGCTGGGCCCACTTTTTTGCATTTTTTCAAAATTACCAGTGGGTGGACTTAGGCTGAGATCTGACGGTGAAGTTAAACTTTAAGGACATGGAGTCTTTCACCAACATACAGATGCAATTCAGAGTTTTTTATTGTTTTGCCAATGGCCAGGCTATACAATCTATACAAGGTCAAGGTTTCCATATAACGCTATCCACTGGTGAGGTAGCCCATCAATGGTTGTATTGTGTAGGTGCATTTTTGAGCTAAATGGCTATTCAAATTATGGTACAGGAAAAATGTTTCTGTATATCTTTATACTTTGTTAGGTTGGATCTTTCATTTGTTCTCATGGTCCTTGGTGCTTTTTCTAATAGAGGGATGGTATGTTGACTGAAATTACTTCTCATGGTGTCCTCCTGCTTTGAAAAACTAATGTTGTTTGTATATTGTTAGTAACATTTTAATTGAAATCTGCAAGCTTGAGGCATATAAAGCTAATTTTTCATTTAAGTTTATCATGGCCAGTCCAGAATTCCTGTTGATGGGATTTTAATTCCAAAATATGTGCAGTTTGTTTACTTTCTTGACAGTTCTCCAGATTCGGGGCCTTTTCTGGAATATAACCAGATACCATTTAGCAATGCACAGTATTTATTGTTGCACCCATCTGCTAAAACAAATACATTACATTATATCTAATGTTATGATGGTATGATATCATTTCAATTCCCTTAAAATGTGAAAGAGAGATACACACAGCACAGTTAAATCCATGGTGAAAATACTCAACTCTGGATGCTGGATGCAATTCCCTAATTACAGGGTCTTAAAAATAAAATGTAAACTTTAGTGGCCACTTGCGGGTCATCCTAATCACTCCCACACATCTGTGTGTGCTATATAATGCTTGTTTACTGGGGGCCAGAGGTAAGCTGTGACAGCGTAAAGGCCTGACGGACAGTTTGCTGATGAGAAGTGAGTGAAGGGGAAGGTGAGAGGAGAGGGGGCCACCGTGTTGGAGCCAGCTGGAACAACAGGAGAGGCTTCTCCTGCCTCTAATTGGCTCTTTACTGGAGGAGAGGTTCATGGTGTGTCAGTCGTCCTTCCCCATCACCTCCTCTCAACTCCTCTCCCTTCTTTTTCCTCTTCCTCTCTTTGTCAGGATGAAGCTGTGATGGGTCACTGATCAGGATTAATGGCTATGCCTTTTTGATTCTTCTCTAGTCCTGTTATAACATGTCCTGTCCCTCTCATTCTCAATGTGGAAGAAAATTAACAATACTGTGGTTAATTGCAGAATTTAGCATTTTAATTTTAAGTACATAGATGCTTATTGTGTGTGTGTGTCGGGGGATGAAACAAATAACTTTTGAGTTCCCTCCTTTCAAAAAAACATTCCTTGTGCACGTTAATCAACCCCCCACCCCCAACCCACACACATTCCTGAAAGCAAGCCAAGGTGTACAGTTGACAGCAGGCTCTAGTGATTAAGTCTTTTCATTGGCTAATTAGCCCCTGCAGCAGTCACACACAGGCGAGGCAAACAAGGACCTACTCACCAAACGATCAAAGACACAGCCTGTCAGGAGGCTCAAACACTCTCTGTACCTGTGAGACAGTCACACAGAGACACACACACTCACACTCTCTCATACACACACACACACACTCGTACCTGTGGGACGTTCTCTTCCTCTCTCTCTCTCTGTCTCTGTCTCACAAACACACACACTCATCATGTATCGTACCTGTGGGAGATTCCCCCGTGTCTCACTGAGTTAAAGTGATGCACACACACACACACACACACATATATATAAAAATAAATAAATATATAATTTACGTTCTTATGTTTTTTTTACTCCATTTCCCTGGCATCACCTGAGGGTTCGCTTCTTCCTGATACAATCATTACCATCCCATAAGGTTCTTCTACAATAGAAACGTTGTTCACTACTCCAGTAAATAGGACGAACCTTAGTCATACGACTTGGCAATGGGTGATATTTCTAGTCCGCTCAACTCATAGAATCATATAGAGGCAGAAAGCTCACGTTATGCAAGCAAGATTTAAAGTCAATAACATTGCGTACAGTTGCCAAACACTAATATCATTTGACAGTATGTTTAACAACAAGACCAAGTAGCTATCCAGCCATGACATTGTCCCTAAATTAATATCAAGAGCTTCCCGAACTAATAAGAGGCCTACTGTATTAGAGTAGTGAGTTGAATAGCGAATGAGAGACGATTGCACATTTCAGCAATTCTATTTCATTCTTCCTGAGTGCCAAGCTCGAGGGCTTCCTCCCCGAGGTAAGTTCGAGGGCTCCCTCCACCAGTTCCCTCCACACTAAACGGTGGAAGATTTTTTCCCAGTGACACCCAGAGAGCTGCTCGGTGGCCATCATTCTGCATTTCCTGCATTCATTGTAGATGTGCATCAACTTTGAAAGTATATGCTGCTGCGATATCAGCAGGGCATATGAGAGTAGTGTGGCAACCCAGGAGACATAGAGGCAAGATTCAGCCATGTGCCTAGTGGCTGCAGCACCGGTTGTAGCGTACCCCTACGAAAGATGGTCCTGCCCTAGACTGATGATTTCAAATGTATTGATAAATTCCCAAAACCAACGGAAGAGCTGTGTAGAAAGGCACAAAAACAATAATTATGTTAGCTTGCTCCTCGTTAGCATTGATAGCATAACACTTACGTTAATTTCCTTAAAACATACACAGTTATTACAATTATTACATTAATTACAACTTTAACTAACCTTGTGTCTCTGTTTTTCTTTTCAACCTTAAACCAGCGCACAATACAACTTCCTTTTTAACTCCGCAAGCCGCCTTCAACATAAAAGCATCTCAACTTAAAACAGGAAACCAGATACATTTTGCTTAAGACAGGCAAAAAACATGCAACAAAAAACATGCAACAAACATGCAACAAAAACAACAAACAAAAATGACAAACAGCACAGGTGGAACTGTAAAGCCCTCTGGATCTGCTCTGATTTCCCCCTTCCCCTAACCTGTGACAGCACAGCTCCAACCTGAGACATCTGCATGGACGACAAATGTGTCCTCAAAGTTTGATGTATTTCAAACCGGCTTGGTGCATAAGGCCTTCTGAAGAGTTTTTCTTCTGAAAACATTTTTTGTCATTTCATGTAAATGGGCTGCAATTGTAGGAAAGTAAGGGATAACTGATAATAACCCAGGAACGTTTTTACTTGCTGTTAAGTGATTGGCTTAGGCCAGGTGGTAATGGCCTCCACTTTCCTAAGTTGGGTTCTTACACTGCCTCCCCCATTAGTGTAGCCGAAGTACTCTGCCTCATCAAGACCATGGTGACACTTATTTGTACTGGTTCCCATGACAGCCTTCATGTGGCCAACATGGGAGGTCCAGTCAGGACTGGGGATGACAGTCTAAGTTTGCTGCTGCGTACCCACGATGAGTTCAGAGCACCTTTTCCATCATTTGTTAAAATGGGTTTGACGCTTCAGGATTTTCCATGGCTCATTCTGTGAGGAGAACCTGCCAGTAACCCTTGGTGAGATCAAGAGTGGACACAAACCGGACAGGGCCTAATTGTTCGATTAGCTCATCAACTTTCGGAGATCTCATTCAGTTTCCAAAAAATCATTGCAGAATCTATTAGTGCAAACCAATTTGGCACTATGTGGCTCCTCAATCTTTGGGATGTGATAGGGCCAGAGCCTCACCTTCTTTCCTGGCTCAATGGTTATGTCCATGTTGGATCACATTGGTGCATACAGGTAGGGTAACCACTCACTGGAAGAGGATGTCAATTACGGGTAAAGGGATCAAGGGATTCTGATGGTGTCCATTTGGAGTTGTCTTCTGGCACTCCAGGCAACGTTTGCAATAGTCCTGGACCGCCCTCTTCACCCTTGGCCAGTAGAAGCAAAGCAGGATTATGTTATCCGTCTTCTCTACCCGCAGATGAGCTCCCAACAGGTGTGAATGAGCTGAGTACACTTTTGGAACATAACATTTAGGGTCTGGCAACTGTTCAACAACAGGTTCCCCCAACTTAGCTACCCTTTATAAGAGGCCATTTTTTGTAAAGTGGTAACACTCACCTCTTCTACCGGTTTCACCTCGACAACCCTCAGGTTTGATCTGGCTTGCTCCAGTTTGGGTCTTCTAACTGGGCAGACCCAAACTGCTGACAGAATCAGAATCAGAATCAGAATCAGAGCCATTTATTGCCATGTATGCTTACACATACAAGGAATTTGTCCTGGCGGGAAGGTGCATACATTTAACATTTAACAATACA
Source organism: Cottus gobio (assembly GCA_023566465.1). Lineage (NCBI taxonomy): Eukaryota > Metazoa > Chordata > Actinopteri > Perciformes > Cottidae > Cottus > Cottus gobio. The sequence goes on from CM042222.1 coordinate 3,681,092, forward strand.
CATTTAACAGTTAACGCAGTGCAATAAATGAGGATGAATGGATGAATGAATATCTACATTGAGACAGCAGCATAACAAAATACCAAAAGTAAGATAAAGTGCATGGAATGTACATGAGTGTAAGTGTTGTGTGAAAGTGGCAAGTGCAATGCCCAGGTGTCAAGTGTATTCAAGTCAAGTATAAGTATAAGGCTATGTGCAGGGGAGTGTCCGGTGGGAATTGTCTGGGGGTGACAGAGTCATTAGAGTCAGTGGGGGACCCGGACTCTGTTGATGAGCCCGACGGCAGACGGGAAGAAACTGTTTTTGTGGCGTGAGGTCTTGGTCCTGATGGACCGCATCCTCCTGCCAGAGGGGAGGGACACGAACAGTTTGTGTCCAGGGTGAGAGGGATCAGCTACAATCCTCCTCGCCCGCTTCAGGGTCCTTGAAGCAAACAAGTCCTGGAGGGACGGCAGATTGCAGCCAATCACCCTCTCGGCAGAGCGAATGATGCGTTGCAGCCTGGCCTTGTCCTTGGCAGTGGCTGCAGCGTACCAGACGGTGATGGAGGAGCAGAGGATGGACTCGATGATGGCAGTGTAGAAGTGCACCATCATTGTCTTTGGCAGGTTGAGTTTCCTCAGCTGCCTCAGGAAGAACATCCTCTGCTGCGCCTTCTTGGCGATGGAGCTGGTGTTTAGTTCCCACTTGAGGTCCTGGGTAATGCTGGAGCCCAGGAAGCGGAAGGACTCCACAGCTTTGACGGGGGAGTCACACAGGGTGAGAGGGGCTGGTGGGGCTGAAATCTTTCTGAAGTCCACAACCATCTCCACTGTCTTCAGAGCGTTGAGCTCCAGGTTGTTTCAGCCTTTTCCTCTTCCTCCAGGGGGAACGCAGAAAAAAAATTAATTTGACAAGACCTCGTCTGGCCGTGATCTTCCTTGTGTATTCTGGGGGGCAACTGTAGCTCAGTGGTGAGCAGGGTTGTCCTTCAATCAGAGGATTGGCAGTTGGATCCCGCAAGACCATGTCGATGTGTCCTTGGGCAAGACACTTAACCCCAAGATTGCTCCAGTGGCTGTGCCTACGGTGTATGAATGTGTGAATGTTAGATACTCCTGATGGGCAGGTGTAACCTTAGCCCCTCTCGCCAGTGTATGAATGGGTGAATGACAACAAGTAATGTGAAAGTGCTTTGAGTGGTCGGAAGACTAGAAAAGCGCTGGGGCCAGGGCACCATCATATGTCTCCCCTTCAGATGAAAAGGTTGGGCTAGATGGTGCTCCACAGACATGCCCCAACGTGGCTTTCCACTTGCTCCAAGGTTTCTTCCTGGTACTGCTTCTCTAGGGGCTAGCCGTCCTGTGGGCCCACAACCGGCAAAATATAGGGCATATAAAGCCCACTCAACACTGTTATCGGCATATTTTTTACCACCCCCACCATGACCTCAAAAGTGCCCCCTATGGTCTGTACCTTAATGTGCAAAAGACTGGCGACTTGTCCAGGGTGAACCCTGCCTTCGCCCAATGACAGCTGGGATCAGCTCCAGCGCCCTGTGAGCCTAAACAGGATAAGCGGTTCAGATAATGGATGGATGGATGGACATCAATGTCATCTTCACCAGTCTGTTTGGTTTTGTAGGCCTCTCTGGTTTTATCAAATGCTGGCCCAGAGTAGTCATTGCATATTGCAAGGCTCTAAGGCTCTGGGTCTGCTGGCTTTGGGTTTGGATGAGCTGAACGAGTGTGTTTTCCATAGCACTGTGTCTCTCTCTCTCTGAGTACCTATAATATAGTGAATCTTTAGCGATGGATCACAAGCCTGCATTCGCCACCAAATGTGATGACATGGAGGTAAGATTAAAAAAATAACAGGAGACTCAGAGGCAGTGAGTACGAAACAAAAAGTGTCCTTTAATAAATAGGTTGGGATAAAGAGGATGGGGTCAAACTTAACTAAAGATGTCTCCCGTTCGAGGTCTCTGGCCTACTCCCTATGCAAGGCAGTTCCTCTGTCCCGTGTGAGGAGCAGAGGAGAGAGATGAGTCTGCTTGATTACCTCAGGTTTGATGCAGCTTCTTTTCAGTAGTTCAGGATGTCCTCTTGGTCTTCTGTCCAGCATGTCTATGTTTTTCTATGGGGGTTGTAAACTGGGCAAACCCCTGTCGAAACAGAGGCTTTTTAATTAGATTGTAGATGTGATTCTCTACGTGTATAGGTCACAGGGCCTACCTGCCCCTAGTAATGTGAAGTGTCACTCTACTCTGAGTGTGTCCACATCCTGGGCAGCCTTGAATAGGTTCTCTCTGTAAGAAATCTCTGCAGCTGCAATCTGGGAGTCTGCATATACCTTCACTTGCTATTATCGCGTCAATGTGGCATGCTCCTCATGCTATGTCAGCGGCAGTCCTAAGCATTCCTTGCTGGTATAAGTCATCCAGTGCTACCGCCATCTGGCAGTCAGGAAGAATAAATTAGAACGAGAGTTACGAATGTAACTACAGCTCTATGAATGTCTGAAACTCAGAATCTGGATGAGAAGATTCGGAAGGAACAAATTGCGTGATGACGTGAGGGTGCGCCCTACGTCATCGCATGGTCACAGGAGACTTTGTTGGTATAATGACTCGTCCTGCTGTGATGGAGTGATGGAGATATCAAGTGCTAAAGCGCCAACTGGAGGTCATCCACAATTCATAGAACCTTAGTTACACTCGTAACTCTCATTTAACTTACTTCTTGCAGCTTGTGTGTTACAATCGTAAATACAATACAATGATGTAAATACGATCTTCAGATTTTTATTCTGAAGCTAGCACAATAATTTAGAATGTTGAACAGACACTTTTACTGGAACTACTTAGTAACCATTCTCACAGCCAATCAGAATTGAGTGTTTACCCAGACTATGGTATACATATAGTAATAGTAGTGGGTGAGTTTTGGTTAAAAAGAGCTCCATCTATTTCTATTGAAGGCGTCCTGGACGAGGGAAAATATCAACAAACAACTCTACTGAAACCGTAGCAAGCTTATTCTAGAGAGAAATGTTTACAAAAAGTGTATCAGCCCACGTTATTTTACTTTTAGTGAGATAATTGAGAGTAAAGCATAGAGACCTAATGACACACGGACATATGCTATTCATAATTTATCTGTGAAGTGAACATTTTGTGTGGCAAGATGACAATTGGTATTTTCCCTCTCAATGTTGAAATAGTAAGGTTTGTACCTTTTTCTTTTTACAATAACTCACCTATTTGTTTAGTAAGATATTTACATTTTCTTAAATGGGATTGCTCACAAAGACTAAGTTGACTGTTTACATATAAAATAAAGATATTTACATTGTTGTAACATATTTCTTTCTTGCCTAGATTGATGTCACTCTTTCTATCGATTTTTTTTATGTCACTTTTGCAGGACAGAAAACATTCCTATTTCCTATTGGAAAACACTAACCCTTTACCAGTGTAAACTTTAGGTTTGTAGCTTTTTGCTTCTGTCAGTACAACGTGTTTGAAGTTTAGAACAAAAACCTCAAAGTGCACTGAAGAACATGTAGCATTATGATTATGATCTTTGGTGGTTTTTGTTTCTGGAAGGTGTCTTATTATATTTTTGATGTCTGACATGCTCTTGTGGGATGACACAAAAATAAAATAAGTCAATAATGTTTCACAGATACCATCAGTCTGCCTCTCCTCAAAAAAAGACTAACAGAAAGAAACATAATATATATATTTTTTTTTTCTTTTGTGTATGTAGTTAACAATGAAGAAACTGACTATTAGATCACAACCCCCTCTTTAAATGGTCATTATATAATGGTGGGAACAGTTGATGAGCAGTTGACATGTCTCAGTAGGCCACCATGGCATTAGCTTCTTAAGTGCATTCTGCTTTTGAAATAATTTAGTGCCGTTAACCCACTTTGTATAAGACTGCATAAGATGCTGGTCAATTGCCTCAACGACATTTGTGACAAAGTAATGGTTTAAAATGTTTGATTTTGAATGCTGTTGAGTGTTGATGGACACCACAAAGGAAGGAACACACTAAGCATAGCAACCTCTGTGCTAGTAGCCGGCCAACAGCACTAAAGAACAGTAATGGTTCTAATTCCAATAAAGAGAAAATCCAAGGTCACACTGTGAACTTCCTCCCCATCAGAAGACTACAGAGACTGGCTGGGAGAGTGCATAATATCCTCACAGCTATTTTTACCCTCAAATTAAAATCTATGACATGTTGAAATGACTGCAGTGTGCAAGAGGGGTATTCAAAGCAGACACTAATGACGCTTATTAATGGCGTGAATGAAGTCTTGACAGGTCGTGTGTCATTTTGCAGGCAATGCTCCACTGGCATAATGGCTAATGTAAGTGGGGATAATTATATATATTATACCCTGTCTTATGGTATTTTGGCAGGAGTATGAGGGGCCAGGCAGTTAGAGAGGAGAGTGAAAGCGCTTGCTCTTTTGGTGACAGAGATGTGCATGTGTGTGTTTGTGTGTGCGCACATGTATGTCTATGTTCACCATCTCCAGCAATGGTCCAGGGGATGAATAATAGTAAGACAACAGCACCAAACAGTGGTCAAACAAGACTTCTGCATAAAGAGACGTGCATCAGATATTGAAAATTCACAACATTTGTGTCTTGTGTTTTGTTCCAGGCAACAATGTGATGCTCAGAGACACTGAACACTGTGTTTGAGGGTACTGACTTAATTAAATATTAAATAAATAAATAAAACAGAGATGGCTTTCTTTGACAGAACAAATGTGCGCATTGGAAATGTGATTAGGTATGCACATGTGTGTGATGTATTGTGGTTTGCTTGCTTTGTCAGAGCAGAGAGACAAGCAATGACCATTAAATCCATGTTAGAGGCCCTGAGCTGTCAGGAAGAGCCTCATAGATCAGAAGAGAGAATTAGGAAATGAGAGATTAAAGGAAGCCAATGGTTAGAATGGAAACATTAGTACAAAATAAAATAGAAAATAAATTAAAGAGTTATTATCATCACCATAATTGTATGATTATGAGTATTTTCAAAAAGAATAGAGATATTTTTATTAAAAGAATATTTAAAGGCCTTTAAAAACAAACATCAACATTTATTTTTAACTATGATTGTTGAAACAATAAGGAAAAAGGGCAATATTGACTGAATCAAAATTCTGAAATACAAATCTGTCATTTGTGCACAGGCTTTATTTAAATAAAAAGACAAACATGATTTCTTATTTCTGTTGCTACAACACTTTGCAACCCTTTTCTTCAGCATCTTCATCATATGATGATGATGATGATGATTATTATTGTTTTCAAAGTATATTTTAGTACTAAATGTCACTATAATAGAGCAAGACTATATCATTGTATTGTTTGCTCCAGTTCAATTGAGTTCAGTACAACTTTCTTTATCCCTATAAGGGCAAATGTATACAGCAGCTTGCCAACCAGGTCGACACATACCGTTCAGTTGATGTGTGTGAAGAGCCAGGGACAGCTGCGAGGGGCCGGTGGGAGGCGGTGGTGGTGGGAGGGGTAAGGTTGCTGGCTGAGTGGATCTTGGTGGATCTCTCCTCTCTGTGATGTTGGCGGGAGAGAGTTGGCTAATTGGAGGCCCGGCGGTAAAAGCTGTTCATTAATGCCTCTGCCTCTTGGTCCCACTGCTCAAACACCTTGCCTCATTTATCTCTGTATTTACCCACTCCCCCCCAATTCCTACACAGGACCTCAGAACACACCAAAGGTTCAACATGGAACAAGGGGAAAAGGAAGGAAGGAAGAGAGAAAGAGAGGTGGGGAGGAGGAGAGTACAACAGAGAGAGAGAGGGAGAGAAATGGTAACTTGTGCTCAGTGGGAATTAACAAAGCACTTAGTAATTAAATCTAAATTGACATTCTGGTAATTAGCCTCTTGATTAGGAGCAATAACACAATTAGCCAACCAGTCTTTGCTAATTGTTAATTAGTATAAGCAAAGTTATTGTGTGTGTGGCAGAGGGAGGCATGTAAAAGAACAAATGTTAATCTGTCTCTCTTTCAACAGCCGCGTCCCCTTTCTTTTTTCTTGCTGCCTTTCTATTGAGCTAGCAGGCAGGTTCATTGCCTTTCTCTTCACTGAAGCTGCATTCAGCAGCAGCAGTCAGTAATTAGCTAAAAGTCTTATCGAGGATATCATCAGAGAGCAGGCTGAGCCGTGCTGGCACATCTCCATGTCTTTCTACCTTCACCGAAACATCCCTCTTCCCCGCCTGCTTTCGGCGAGGTGTCATACAGGGGGTATTTGTTCTGAATAAAGATGTGATGTGGATTAAATACAATCATAAAAGGGGAAAAGAAGCCACGGTGCTGGAGATGAATCTTAAGGAGATGTAATTCATCTAAAAGGTTTTAGTTTATGAGGCAGAGGATCAGAACACCTCATTAAAGCCAGGGAGAGAAGAGAGGACACAGGGAAATAGATGAAGGGACAATAAAGATGTTCCAGGAAGTGAAATTTGGATTGGCAACAAGTGAAACATGCATTATTTTCATTTAAGATGGATTTAGCAGTACAGTTCATTTAATTTTTACCAACCCAACGTTTCCCAAAGGCTAATCAACCAGTTCTTAAAAGACAGACAGGAACTGGGAAATATCTCCCTTTCGATAAGTTCATCCCTTCATCCATTCGTTCATCAGTAAACATCGCAGTTGCACTTCAGAAGTAAATATGGCTGAAAGTTAATCTTCTGTAACTTGGCCAAATGGTCGATACGCTGGTCAAGAGTGGAAGATACACACTGGTATCAGCAGCTTCGTAATCCTTCACACACACAAATACACACATCAAAACACACAAACCCACTTGTGCACTGATAACCCTGCATGTGCTAGTGTGTGTGTGTGTGTGTGTGTGTGTGTGTGTGTGTGTGTGAGAACATGTGGATAGGAGCATGTAACCAGCTTCAGATTAGCTGGACCCCACACAAATATTTGGCAGCAGGATGAGCTGTCTCAGGACGCACCGGAACATGAAATTAAGCAGCAGAGGTGGCGGTGCCAGCAACAGCTGAAGCAGCCCTGCTGAGATGAGAGGTGTGCTGGGAGGAAGAGGTGGATGGGCAGCTGCTCAGAGACACTCAAAACTAGGATGTAGAGCAAGACAGAGAAAAAAAAATTAAAAAAGAGAGATAAAAAGAAAGATTGGCTCTGCTTGCAGTAAATTTGTACATTTATACTCAATTTCCTGTAATGAAATTTGGAGATGAAAAATGCAAAAAGCGAGTGTGTGGGTAAGTGTGTGTGCGTAGGTGTTATGGGGTCTGCCTTGTACCGAGGCTCCTGCTGTGCCCCACCCACTGAGGCTCTAATTGGATCCTTATTACAAGGCCAGCCTCCATCCCAGGAATGATGGATTCATACCACGCAGAATTCCATTAATCATTCCTTATTCACAGTCCACTCTGAGGAGAGGGCAAATTCATTTCTTGTCCCGCCGAGCGGCCACCATAATGAATATTCATGAAAGGAAATTTGGGGTCAGGCCTAATAAGGGAGGTAATTTGTAATTTGCGCTGTTCCCGCTCGGGTCTTGTTCGGCAGGTTAACCTATAGAACAGGCAGGCACATGCGGAACAGACGCGGCACAGACACTCTGCAACCCACCCTTAAACATACTGTAGTTTTACTCCGAACCTGCCGGGCGCCAGCAGGAGTCATGTACATATTCAGTCTCAGTTTTTAAGTATTAACCGAATATTATAGCAATATTATGCGGAATGAATGCTGAATGTCACCCCAAAAGAGTGTGCCGATGTGTGCCTCGCTTTAAACAATAGATGTATTTGTTCTCCCAAAACTTCAGACGTGCTGAAAATGATGTGTTGTATTTATACTTCAAAAAAAGATTTACCGTGTGACCCCTTCAGGATCGAGGCCATACTAACCAAGTAGAAGAAATTCCACAGCAAAACAATGTATTCAGTGAGGATTACTACTGGAGCCCTGGAATAAAACAAAGAATGAAAAATGGCCTTAATTTTTGCAAAATGGCGGATCGTCTCTGCCTGACCAAATAAGCCCCGTAGACTGTTGAACACTTGTGAAAATCCCTTTTAAATAAAACAGCTGCTTTAAGAGAAGAATAACAAGCACCTTCGCTCTGCTTTCACATCACAGCACTTCACCCCCAAAAGCATTTTACTACTCCTGAAATTATGCCCACCTGGCATCACTTAAAGTCACTTAATTAATAATGTATCAATACATTTGAAGTGATTAAAATTCATGACCAGAAAGTGTTTTTTAAAATAGTGCCCTTGTACCCTCAGGGTGTCCAATCAGTGCATTGCGTTCGTTAGATCAGGAAGGAATAATTAATTGTATCTGAATGTTTAGTAGGGTCAGGCAGTGGGGGCAGGATGCCTACAGCCCTGAGTGTGTGTGTGTGTGTGTGTGTGTGTGTGTGTGTGTGTGTGTGTGTGTGTGTGTGTGTGTGTGTGTGTGTGTGTGTGTGTGTGTGTGTGTGTGTGTATGAGGAGGGGGGTGTTAGTTAGAAGAAGCCACCTTTGTGTGGAGTCAGATCCAGATGCAGAAAGATGGACACACTCTATTCCACGTGTATTTATATTTATCCCACAAACACACACCTCTGGTAGCGTCCCTCCATTTTCTCTGCCACCCTTTCATCACCTTCTTGTCATCTCTGCCCTTCCTCTTTGTCTCCATCATCAACCTCTGTTCGAAAGGGGGACCGCCATTAAGTAACCATGATTGAGACGTAATGTCAAAGACCTGTCACCTACACACACATGCACGCGCATGATTGACAGCTTAGAGGCTCCTCTCTGGGTGAGCACATGCAGACATACCATGCAGTACATGAGGTGACTAAGTCCATTTACTCTAGTATTATGTAAAATGTTGAAATACTGATTCTATATTTAAGTATTTTAAGTAAAAGAACATGTGTTTTCATTCCAGAAAATAATCTGTACAACTATCAGTCATTTAATTTGTACAGCACATTGCATAAAGCTCAAAGAGCTTTACAAATTCCCCTGTAAAGTTTAGAGAGAGAAATAGTCAGATGTTTTACTTAAGTAAAATGATTAATGCAAAGATTTAAAATTATTAGTTTACAGGTAAGAGTTTTGCATTGAAAATAAAAGTACAGAAATATTATATAAAAATGAAACGTAAAAGTAATTATATTACAAAGTGGCTGCTTTTTTAAATCATAAATGAATATCACTGGGATACAACAATATTAATTGAACATGTGGAGCAATGTTTACAATTTTCTATACAGTTGGGTATATATACATATATGTATACATATATGTATATATACATATATGTATATATGTATATGTATATATACAGAGCATGTGTTTTATGTATACAATTTTGACCTGTAAAGTAAATATAGCTGTGAAATAAATGTAGTGGAGTAATATTTCCCTTTAGGTTGTGGTGTGGTGCAAGTCAAGTAAAGTCAAAGTTTGTGAAAAGTATTTCTCAAGTAGTACTTGAGTAAATTGAGCATAAAAGAATAGGTATCATTAAAAATGGGCTAATAATGCACACTAAAGAAATAAATAATATCCAGGAAGTATTTAAATCAAAGCACCACCTGGATGCCTGCAACATTCAAATGTTGCTTACACATTATGCTTCAATAATTCAATACTCTGATGCAAAGATGCAGACCAGGGACAGGAACCTGTTTGTGAACACGTTGAAACTTGAGCCCTGCTGAGCTGAACACTCGGGGACCAGAGGAGGGCAGAGGGGTGACAGAGAAGCGGCTCTGCAAAGAAAGACGAGTGCCATTGAAGGTCTGAATAAGGAACATGGTGTGTCTTGCCATAAAGGTGAGCCGACTGGTCTGTGTTTCTCCGTCCTCTCATGTATAATACATCTTTCTCTGTTTCACCCCAAGGTTCAGAAGCCCAGGGCCCCAGAGACCAACACAGTCTTTTAAAGATATGTGCTCACTTAATCACTGAAGAAAAGGGCCCCTAGAGCTAGCCTAATATTATAATTAATTAATTCAACCAAAGAGGGGTATTAAATTTCCTCCCTCTTAGGATATCAGCTGAATACATTGACCTTTGTGGAAATCGCCCTCTAATTCGCATCAGGTTTTCGAGCCGCTTATAGACTAAACTTGTTTCTTTTCCTCTCCTCTCGTGCTTTTCTTTGTCCGTACGAGTTTGTGCTGCAGAGTCAGAAAGCGTCACATGCGAGGGTGAAGCTCGTGTACGAGGGTGCAAGTTTGTCTCTTTACTCTTCCTCCATTATGTGTCCTTTCTGAGATCATGCATGTGAGTGTGTGTCGTGCGTGTGCACAAACGTGCGTGTCCCTGATCCCTAGTTTTATCTCCCTGCTGTAACACAGAAAAGAACAGAAAGTTTTCTTATTACCAGAGAGAGTGGTGGAATAGCAGGCAGCTAAGTCTCTGTCTATCTCTGTCTCTTTCTCAGCGGTGGAGCTGACTCCCCAGTGTACTCCGGGTCTTCAGTAACTCTGACTGAAGTTCAGAGGGGTTAGGTAGTATACTCAGGAGGAAGAGGGGAGACAAGAGGGGGAGGGGGGGAGGAGGGGGGGTTAAGCAGGATTGGAACGGTGGCAGTTTTAAAACAGAACTTTAAATCTCCACCTACGAGAGAGAGAGAGAGAGAGAGGGAGGACAATGGCGTCATGCGGCGTGCCGTTATCTTCAGGTCTCTGAAAGGCAGGAGAAGAGAGGATGAAAATAAAAAGAAGCTTGAAGAAGGGCATAAATGTGATAACAGCTGTGGGCTGTATAATCTATGCTGCTTTTCAGTTGAGGTATGAAAAAAATTAAACATCAAATCTTCGCGACCTTCATATTTTAAGTTCAGTGAAACAGCTTCTCACTCACAACACCAAACGAAATGGAAGAGGATTTGCAAGATGGATGGATGAATGGATGAGTGGATGGCTGCGTGGATGGATCGGCTGATAGAGAAACAAACACAGCACAAGAACAAATAGATGTCAGGAGCTTAGGTTTGAATGAATCCTGTGCGCCGGACCATTAGTTAGTCAGTAATCTTCATGGTTTTTTGGTTGTCAAGGACGATGATATTGTCCATCATTTGAGGTCCCGATCGAGATAAATTTGCGGTCTAAAAAAAACCTGCAATGAAGACCTGATGCGGGATTCATCACTCTCATAGCCACTCCATCAGCTGCCGGAGGAAAGGATGGAGTAGTTAACCTTCAAAATGTGACAAATTCCATGTCAGACACGTTATTTATCTTAATACTGATAAGCTTAATTTAACACCCCTCCCACCAACTCACAAAACTAAGAGACGTTAAGGTATTTGTGTTCCATCTTTGATATTCAAACAGCTGAACAACAGTTTGCCCATTATGTTTCCAGGCAGCCTGGCGGGGGAATTTAGAGAAGACACCGTGTCTTAATTTTACAGAGGTTGCACCAGATGCTCTTTCTGTCAGTGGATGACATTCACTGCAATTCCAAACAACATATTCATTTTCAGTGTTCAGACACGTCAGTCAGGCCCTGCTGGTTTTCTGTATAACGGCTGTGTGGACCACTAACTCCCCCTACTGGCCCTCTGTGAGGAAAGACACGCTTTTACAGCATCCAAGAAGAAATTACTGTAAGAAGCCAGAATACATGGACTTCATTTTGGTGCAGAATTAGATTTCATCAATAAAGAAGTGATGATGAAATTACTTCATGATGTTGAGGGGAAATCTAAATTATAGCTCTTGCAAAAAGTACCTTTTTTATATTTTTTTTTACAAAAGAACAAAAAGTAATTTTAGATTTTAAAGTGAAGTGAAGTATGTGCATGTGCACTTCTCTCAGCAACTATCTCACTCTGTGCAGGCGATCGAGTAAATCTCCATACAAGTAACTCCTCGTCTCTCTTTTGCTTCTTCGTCTGCTGCCTGCAGAGGAAAGTTAAAAGTTAAAAGTTGGAATGAAGGATAAAGACTCATACCAGAGTCCACCCAGTGCTCACCTCTCCTGCAACTCATCTCTTTACCTCCCACACATGAAAAGACTGATCCTTCCACGCGACAGTTAATGGCGGGGACATTATTCATCTCTCCAGCCAATTTGAGATACTTTTCTTTGAGGAATAGAGGCACGAGGGGTTGAAGGGAGACAGTGAGGAGTATTAAATATGTAGAGGAAGATGGACAAAGGTGCGGCAGAATAAAGAGGGGCAGGAGAGGTGGGAATGAAGAAGGACACACGGTGCGTGGACACAGAGCCAAGACCGACTTAGTGAGAGAAAGAAAAAGCCCACTTTTACAATGGCTTTCTGCCTTCATTCAACCCCTTTAAACACTCAACTGAAATCCAATAAAGATTAAAAAAAAATCGGAATACGTCTAAAGTGGAAGGCCATCAACACAGACTGTGTACAACAACGGAAACAACTAAATAACTTTGAAACTCTTAATTCCTCCAATCTGTCTCCAGAGGTGCCCCCAAAACTTTAGAAAAAGCTTCAATCTGCAGTGCTGATGAATTACGGAGCTAAAATCAATGTTGTGTCACGGTGCCATCTTCATTAGAGGCTTTTTGATAGCGGGCCATCAGGTCCTACAGGAGTATGCATGCCTGCAAAAGCTATAAAAAGTGTCTCCAATCTCCATCCGTGTGGTAAAAGACAGTATTTTTGGTGTGACTTCCAGTATGCCTGTCAGGGAGAATGTACGGTGTGTGGCCTGAGATCATAAAGCAGACTGTGATTGACGGTATCTTAATGGAGGAGGACGGATCAATAAGTAATATCAGCAGGTTTTAATTCAGGCAACACACATAAACCTTTACCAACTTCACAATGTCACTCAGTGTTCATAAAAGTTTTCTCCACATCCCCGCAGACAAAAAAGAGATAAATCCATCAAAAAGTCATCTTAGTTTTATAGTCATCCCTCCCTCCTCTTCTTCTTTCCCTCCTCACATACCCCCCCTCATCTCCATTTTGATGTCTGTCTATTAGCAGAGGGTGAGGCCTTTCCTGCTCTCACATCCAGGGGCTAAATTAGCTCAATCAGCCCCCTTTCACCTCTCTTCCGTGGGCTTCAAGCTGAGTGACACACTGCTCCCCTGGGAGGGAGGACTCATATACCCCCCCCCTCCTCTCCCCCCGACACACACACACACACACACACACACACACACACAAGAAGAGACTATGGAGGGAAGTGCTGTGGGGGCAGGTAGGGGGAGACGATGGGGTGAGGAGGAGGATGAAAAGGAGGATTGGTTGGAGGAGAGAATGAAAGGTAATTTCTCCTCACTCTGCTTGGATCCATCCTCAGCTCTGAATGGAGCTCCTTGTTGAACATAGAAGAGAGAAGTGATTATTTTACTTCTCCCTCTTCCTCACCCCTCTGTAGGACACCGTGGAGCTCAAGGTCCTGTGCCAAAAAAAAGAGGCCAACCTTCAGAAAGAGGTGATGAGTGTTTCTCAGTGTGTGTCCCCTCACTCCACAACCAGCACACTACGCCAGGGCCGAGCGCTGCGTTCCCGTGCCAACATTTTTCAAATCGCACCTTCATGTTTGATTTGTCTCAACCCTTCCCCTCTCTCCCTCTCACTAAACAGCCACCCAAGTATCCGCGGAAGTGCAAGGCAGGCACTTCTGCTGCGTTAATAGCAGTGTGTGTATGTGTGTTGGAGGGGGAGATGGGCGAAAAGGTGGCGATCGGAGTGAGCCATAAGATCTACTCTTTGCAGCTCTACAGGGATTTATTAGACTGGGGAGTACATTAGCATCATAAAGACCCAGGAGAATGGGCCTGTGGATGGGCTGCAGACACCACCACTACACTTAAACATGCTCTGCAGCATCAGTCAGTGCATGTGTGTGTATGGGGAATAAGATTACCCCGATTTAACTTGAGAAAGGCTGTTAAATGGTTTTATGGATCATCCTGAAGCAGCCCCGGACTAATTCATCCGGAGATATGAAAGAGCATCAAAAGAGAAAAGATGCTAAAAAAAAAAAGGCAGGGGAAATGTTAAAGGCGCCAACTCCAAGAAAAAAATAGTGTGATTTGACCAAATTGTCACCAATAAATAAAATTTGTAAAAAACTATATTACTCTTTGTTAAAAGTGTGAATGTGAATGCTGCAAAAGCAATCAAAATGCTTTGCTGCCGTTTTCTGCACAAAAAACATACCATGGATTACTTAAATTTGCTAGTTATTTGTGGAAAAACTCAAATCAAGATTGGATTTTTAGTATTTAAAAGAGCAGCAGCTCAGTCTTTTCTGTTACTGCCGTGACAGTGTAATGACACGGGGAGCGTCCTCTACCTGATGGATCTCTGGTGCTCTCTGGTGGACACATCGTGTAACAACACACATTAACATGTCTGCCTACATGCCACAAACGACAAAGACAGTGAGACAAACACTAACATAAACAATATATGCAAAGAAACTATTCACTTACTTTAACCATTATACATTTGACAATATCCAATCTTCAATTACACTCCCAACATTTTAACGGTGTTGTTACTAAATATATCTCTCAGAATAGCCATGTTTCCCAAGGAGATATAGTATTTCATTTATATTTAGTTGCATTTCTAAATGCTGATGGGGCATTACCATTTATTTTGATGCAGTGTGTATTTATCTACTTTAGGGGTATACTGCAATGACTTACACCAACAAGTTGTAAACCTATTCAAATGGTTAAATATGAGACAGACATGTCTCGTATGCTTTTTGGCATCCAAACTAATTCTGATATCAGAAAATGATGCTTGAACTTACACATGTTAAATTTGAGTTGAGCATAAAGAAACTTTCCCTTCAGGAGATGAATGTGAAAATGACCACACACACACACACACACACACACACACACACACACACACACACACACACACACACACACACACACACACACACACACACACACACACACACACACACACACACACACACACACACACACACACACACACACACACACACACACACACACACACACACACACACACACACACACACACACACACACACACACACACACACACACACACACACACACACACACACACACACACACACACACACACACACACACACACACACACACACACACACACACACACACACACAAATAAGAAACACTACGAGTCAGTGAATGGATTCTGGTAAAACATTTTATATTCTCAGTAAAATCAGAACCACTCTTCCCTGTAGTTTGTAGTTTGCTCTGCACAGCGCCCTCTAGTGGACGAGGAGAGGAGGCCTGAGCAGCTCTTTGGAGTGTACAAGTCAAACTGTGGCTGAGAGGGAAAAGGCACAACTCTGGCAGAAAGTGGCCGATGCAGAGTCAGCAATACTCCGCCATGGCAACCATAACTCCTTGGCTCAGAGTTTTTTTTAAGTCAGTCATCTTCTAGTTTCCATGGAAACCAAAGTCAGGAAGGACGGGAGCATGGCCACCTGCTTCAGTCTGACCAGAACCACTGGTAATGCTTACATTCATAAAATGAGAAATTTGAATTTAATCAAATCAAATAATCAAGTTTCTGTCTGGCTCCAAAATTCAAAGTTAAAGTAGAGAGACAAATAAAAGCCCAATTATATTAAAAAAAACGGCATCGTAAATGTACATAATCTCTTCATCTCTCTGTTCTGGAAGTTTCCTCCCTCAATAAAACATTGGTGGCTCGTGTGTCTTTACAGTGTTCTTACTGAAAATGGCTGAGAAGAAAGGGTAGTTTTGAATTAAATTGTAAAATAACTAAAACAAATACAAATAAAATACATTTAAGTGGCTTAGTGGCATATAACATCTGAAATAAATTGTATTCCATAATTCTTCCATGTACAAAGTCAAAACAATAATATAGTTTCCAGTGCTTTGAGAGATAAAATAACCAACAAACTATAATAAAGAAAACAAACACTTCTTTTAATCAAAAATAAATCAGTTTTTTTCTACCTTAAATCCGTACTGATCATAAGCTATATCAAATCGGAGCCAAGCCCCAGGTCTACCACAGCAGAGACACAACTCAGGTCCACTCTGCCCTCCCTAACATCCCAGACGGAGAACAGATTCCTTCTCGGTTTGAAAAGCGGACCTGAGTTGTACTTCTGCCGCCAGCAGCTTCAATCGCCTCGAGACTGAAGCACAGGAGACTTGTTAACATGCTGATTTGAAAACTAGCCTCAAGGCTGCACCGTATTTATTGTATGCATGTGAACACTATATACATGTTTACGAACTACCGGGTAAGGTCTAATGCCTGCCTGCTTGTGAATCGAGTGGGAGTGTGAATGCATGCAAGTGTGTGCTGATGTCGTGCTTTAGCAGTGGAGATTACACGACTTCTGCCCTCATCTGAGACAAGCGATCTCTTTCTCTCTCCAGGATTAAACCCCGCAACAGTAGTAGTATAGATGGTACAGAAGCAAACCGGAAAACATCAACAGGCATAATTTAAGTTGATATTAAATCTAAAATACTGGTGGTGATCTCCAACCTACAAAAACATGCCTTTGAGGAGCAGCAGCTGCAAAAATGAAAAGGCACACAGATAGGGGTTATGAGCCGGACACGGTTCAGGTTAACAACTGCTCCTGCTTAAAAATGATCCGACTTGTGTATGCTATTACCGGGCCTGAGTATTTTGACACCTCACAGATGAGGACGACACGCTGTACTCTGAAGACCAACCTAATGTTTTCTCTGTTCTCTCCACAGTGAAGGTCAAGACTGGGTCAAGTGTTAAAGGTGTAGAAACTGGGGGGACAGCAGTGTGTGCTCGTGAGAAGACAACAATTACTGTGGGAAGTGAAGTAGATGCAATAGATTAAAGGGGCTTTGATGAAAGCTAGATTATCTGCCTCCTCCAGTGTGTTTTAAAATGTTTTCTAAAATGTGGCGCTTGAAGAACATACTTTGGCTTAGCAGGCTACAGAGATCTGTTTCCTTTTGCCTCCAGCACCAAACAGCTGGTGCTGGAGGCAAAAGCCAATACTAGAATATCAGATTGAGAAAGAACAATGTGACCGGACTGCATCCCCTTCAGATAAATTATGCATGCAGGACCATGAAACTGTTTCCATTTTATTCTCTATCGTTCATTCAATCATTTATGGTTACTAAAAGAGGTTGATGTCGGAGACAATGCACTTGGTTGTCCTTGTATCTGATAACTTAAATCTAATTAACTGCTGGTTTTGTTCCTTGTTCAATTATGATTCAGAGCAACATTTATGGAAACAAGGCCAAGTGTGCAATATAACTCCTGAGCTGGCAGTGTTGTTTCACCCCTTGTAAATGTTGTTGGGCAAAGTGTCAAGCTGCTCAGTTTATCCCGTGTGCGTGCGTGCGTGCGTGCGTGCGTGTGCGTGTGTGTGTGTGTGTGTGTGTGTGTGTGTGTGTGTGTGTGTGTGTGTGTGTGTACAAACGTTTGCACAATACATAATTATTTTTTTTTTACCTTCTTTTGCTTGTGCCGTTAAGGGCAGGGAGGTACCACCAATGAGTGTCATCGGTGTGTGTTCAAATAGTTTGATGTGTATAGGATGCATATTGTGAATAATGTCATGTCTGGTTGCCGTTTCATTTCTGTTGTATCTGCTGCAAATGTGTTGTGCCGACGTACCATCACTTTTTGATGTTGTTTTTACTGCAACCTTTCTGAAACCTCTGCATGTGCTTGTGAGTGCGTTTGTGTGACTGAATGTATGTGTCTACAGTATGTCTCCATCCTCTATGCTGAAGCTGGATCTGCGGCTGGAGTCCACCGAGGCTTCAGGCGACATCGCAGAGAGCAGTGGGTCTCCTCCCATAGGGGACAAGGGCTCGTCCATCATCAGGAAGCCCAGCTCACCTCTCCTTCCCTGGACATCCAGTCCACCCAGGTCGCCTAGCCCCGACATGCCGTCTGAGAAGCCGGGTATCCCATCACACAAGTCCAGTGACTGGGTAAAGTCAAAAGGCTGGGAGCTGCCTACAGCTGGGAACTGGATGGGTGGCTGGGGCTGCTGCAGGTGTTGGGGAAGCGGTTGCAGCTGCCTGGGCTGTTGCTGAACCTGGCCCTGGAGATGGAGGTGGGTCTGCTGGAGGAAGTGGTGCTGCTGGGCATGGGGATGAGCCTGGTTCTGGGGTAGGTGCTGGGGCTGGTGGTGGGCTTGTGCCATGGCGTGAGAGAGGTTCTCCTCTGGGCTGGTCTCTTGTTTTATATAAGAAGCCATCAGGTCAGTCGGGTTCAGGGCAGAAGGAGAGTTGCTGGGCAGACCATGTATACGAGCCTGCATCTCCAATTCCTGTAATCAGAGGGCAACATCATCAGACTATTTGCTGTTACGGTGTTTCTCTGCATGTGCGTGTGTGTGTGTTTGTGTGTGTGTGTGGGTGTGTTACCTGGATGCGTAGCATCATTTGTTTGTTGGCCATCTCCATCCTTTTGAAGTTATTTTCCACCTCTCTGGATCTATGTGCATCCTTCTGCATGCGTTTGATGTATTCCACAGACGCCCGCAGTATAGTGCCTTTGTTCCAGCGCACATCACTATGCACACAGTAGGGTATACACAGGCCATTTCATAGATAAGTAACTGGGAGTAACACTCTAAATCTGCACTGAAAATACAATGTTATAAAAGCAACTCACAGGTCATTGGTTTTGGGGATCATGGTGCCCAACTCTTTGATACGATCATTGATGTTGAATCTCCTCCTCCTTTCAACTATTGAACAGGCAAGAGAGAAAGGGGAGAGAGGACAATACACGATGAAGAAAATAGTGCAGAGAAATCAAAAGGCATGAAAGGTGGCGAAAACAGAAAAGAAACATCTTAGAAATGTTGTGGCCTTTGTAAGTAAAATGGTGTGAATTATTAAGTATGCATAGCATTCATACAAACAGTAAACATTACACAGTTCTGCACTAGGGTGCATATGAGGAAAGCACACACACACACACACACACACACACACACACACACACACACACACACACACACACACACACACACACACACACACACACACACACACACACACACACACACACACACACACACACACACACACACACACACACACACACACACACACACACACACACACACACACACACACACACACACACACACACACACACACACACACACACACACACACACACACACACACACACACACACACACACACACACACACACACACACACACACGACAGTGCCAAGACAGCAGAAATTACCAGGTTAACCATCCACCCACCAGTTGCAATAAGTCAGCTAAATGAGTGCAAGGCTATAAAAACTGTTTTTGCCAGAGACAGATTATGGTGAGTAAGGGTGTGTGAGCTTGTTTTGTGTGCGGTACTGCTGATGAGAAAGTAGAAAAGGAGGTATATCATTTAGGTAAAGCCTTAAACGGACATGATTCAAACACTTTACTATTGTTATCTTGGGAAATCAAGCTTTCAGTTAACTTGTTACACAAGAAGAAAAAAAGGTAATTTCCTCTTAAAATTATCAAACGCTATAAAAACATCCCAGAATGAACTGACTTGTTGCACATGTGACTAGGTCCAGTTTTCAAAATACAGTGTTAATAAGTGTACATATAAAATACATGTATGGAAATAAGATTACATGGATTATATTAACAAGCATGTTACCTGTATCCCGACTAAATCATAAATCATGAGGGAAAAGTCTTTAGTCTTTGAATGCTGAAATTTATCAGCCAGACACAAAATCAAGAATTGTATCAATTTAGGGATTTTACAAAGTAAAATAGTAATTTCAGTATGTATAGTCAGAGATGTCCTTAAGTGAAATATATTAAAATAAATACAATTATGTAAAAATCAATCAGTTTTATAATTCTTCCTAAAATATATAATAATCCATGTAATCTTATTTTCATATATGCATTTTATATGTACCCAAAAACATCCTTCTGCTAACTTCAGCATGTCCATCACCGTCAGCTCAATCTCTGCTGTTGAAATATATTTACTGTGATGATTTGACCCAAACATTTTAAGTAATATGAGTAAATTACGTTTTGTTTTCCTGTGATAACTACAAAATAAACATGTGCATAAGACTGTTTAGGGCTTCCCCGTGTAAAGAGCATGCTGAGGGAAAGACTTACTCAGATTGTGGTTGTCTTTCTTCTGTCTCTCCTTGGCCTGCGCACGGGCTTCTGTATCTTTGCAATAACACAAAGTGATTAACTAACGGCCGAGACTGTGCCATTTATTGACAGTTCATCAATGGTGTCAACATATATTACAAAGTACTGTGTGGGAAGCAAATGTTTTACATTCACTCAATGACACATCTTGTATTGATTGTAGCAGTTTACAAAGTGTACAACTTCATCTTTCGCACCTGACAGTTCTCGTTTGACGGTCAGGTTGGCGGGACAGGAGTTGCTGGTCATAGCAATGGCTGGACCCTTCATCCCCGGACCTGTATACACATCCAGGTGACTGCTAGACAGGGGGAGCTGGGGAGGATGCACACACACCAAATATACACATTTAGAAAACCAACAATCTACACATTTACTTTAAAATAATCACTTCCACTGTGTAGAATGAAGGAGGAAGTAGAGTGAAAACACATTGATGGACACCTTGATGCAATGCTTTGTTGTCCATAAACAGATTGGTTGTGAATGAAGGCACTCAGTTGTTCAAGGAGTCAAGTGAAGACTCACACAACACAATGGCATCAATCCCTTTTCCAAAGTCCGCAATTTAACTGAATGTTGAACTTAATAAAACTATAAAAAAGGAATTAAAACAGAAGGTAATGCTGAATCAAACTCAGGTCACACTGGGGTTAAATCCAGATTATTCATCCGTTTCCTAAACTTCAAATATACAGCTCCATACACCTTGGTAAGTATCTTTATAAAGGCAGTCATGTTTAGTGTGCTGTAAAGAACAGATAGCAGCAGATAATGCAATAATATCACACCTCATAGCAGCCTGCCAAACACACAGCAATGATTGACTATCATCCGGTCTGCCTTATCTCTCTCTCTTTATAGCTTGATGCTCTCCTCTGCCTTCTCCAGCTCCTGAACTCACACCTGTGGAGTGGGGTCCTAACTCTTGCACTTTAGACTTTGTATAAAAGCTGTGATTTAGTTTTGTATGGACTCCTAAAGAGACGCGATTCCCTTTTAATTGTATTGTATAGTTTGAGTGCAATGGACTTTTAATGCCTCGTTACAAATTGTATCGTATGCCCTGAAGTGAGGGCAAATGTGACACTGCTAATGAGGCCAGAAAGATAAAGAACCCGAAGGAAAAGATAGCTTATCTGCTGGCTACTGTGAAATGTGTGATTTACACGCGTAAACACACACACCTCCTCAGGTTCACTTCAAATGATACACTTTGTTAGAAATCTCACAAAAGAGTGGGGACATGAGGTAGAATTTTCACCGGTGAGGAGGAAATTATATTGTTGTGGTTTAAACTTTTGCCAACTGCATGTAAAATCACATCATAAACTGTTTGTTTCCCACAGGACGTTGTAGACTGTGATGGGTGGACCTCAGACCCTGACCGGGGGAATGCAGAACATTTTGCACATTTTAAAGTTATGTGCATCAATCTGCTGCACTTTGAGAGCAAAATTAAGAGAATGGACCTATGAAGTATCGTGTGCACTTGTACACAATGTTGTACTTCAGTAAACAATTTAACCATAAACACATTGATTGTATAGATAGAAATAGTGCTGACACAGGGGTCCCTGTTTCAAGACGGGTCGCAGAACCCAACCGCTGAATAGTGCAATATTTACGGCTCATTATGAAACTGGCCTATCTAGACTGTGACATTCAAATAAATAATACAGCTGGTAAATTCTGACATATTAACTGATTTTCTACTTAGTAGTTATTTTGTTTTTTTTAAATTACGCAATATTAAAAGAGACAACCTAAAATAATATCTGATCATAATGAATCATCCTATTTTTTGCTTACTTCATGTTTTCTGCTGACGATAGAAGAAGAAAAAAAAACTGTTACAAATAATTCCCAGACTCCTCTATGCTTCTGCACTGACCTCCCATGTCCAGGCCAGGCAGCCTAACTCTCAGAATGCAACACTCCGACAACATCCCATCTAACTCAATTGAATAAGCAAGTTTGACTGGGACACAGTATAGCTCAGTGTCACCATCCATACACACTCACTTAAGATTCAAACTGTTCACTTGTGCCTGGTATTCAGTGGCATTCCCAGCTTTTACTTAACTGTGAGATTCCAAGAATTCCATGGAGTTTGCTGCTTTAATCCCCATCAGGATTAGCAGGTAATTTGTTGCTCACTGGTCTGTCAGTTGGGAATAAGGTTCCGAGTTTTTGTTCCAGTGTATTTTAACACAACACACTCTACACATCATCTGTAGTATGTTCTAACATACACACACACACTCCTCAGGGTTGATCATTCACCTAATCTAATCAATCAGTGTAATGTTACAAGTACAGACAGACATATACACACATGCAGACACAGTCACAGTGATTAAAGCATCAATCACAGAGGACATATTATCAGATAAAGCTAAAGGAGGCTTTTTGGGTCACACACACACACACACACACAAAACTGCTAATACTCATACTTGCATGGTGAACCCCAACGTGACGCCCAATATCAATTCAAATAGTCTTGCAGAAGTCTTACAGAACCATCCATCACATGCACAAACACAAAAATAAAACCTACAACCTCCCCCATCCCTGCTGTGGCTCATTTCATAATCAGGGACCTGAGGCTGGGAGTTAGAGCTGTCACTGCATCCTGTGGTTCACTCAGAATGAAACTGCATCACCAAAGTGATGCTAGACAGTCTGACAAACAGCGCAGTGTCTTACCAGCTGAATCTGTTCTCCTTCAAAAACTTCCACAATGGCATATGTCTTATTCATCTCCTTCATCCTCTGCTCCTTCCCTCACTAGACCAGTGGTGTTTCTTCTTCTCTCTCAGGACCCGGCACACACACACACACACACACACACACAGCTGTCTCTGGCACTGCCACCCCTGTCCTGGGAGACTGACCTCAGCAACACCGATCCTGTCTTTCTTCTACCTCCGCTCCCCTCCAAACAAGAGTGAACTTTCCCCTAACTGGACTTTCAGCCTGTTTTCCCCTTGCACAAATTGCCCACATCCCCCTTTCCCTCCTCCCCCTCTACTTCTCCACCTCCCTATCTTCCTCTGAACATCTTGTAAACAAGTTGAACTCTAACTGCTGGCAGTTTAATTGTTAATTTTCTGAGTTTGTTCCCTCAGACAGAGCTTTGTACAGTCCTCGTCTGACATGTCTTCCCCACAGTTTTTAACTACTTCCATCATGGATTAAGGATGGAATGTTTAGTGCTTAAGTCAATTATACACATTTTCATGGCTGTATGAGAGTTTGAGTATTTGGGTGCATTAGGACATATGGGGAGACAACAAAGAAAGACGGTTTAAAGCTAAATTTCAATGGCTGCTTTACCAGCAATAACAACTGCAACAACACCATCCCTGATAACAGCAACACAAACTAAGAACATTAAAAATGAATGAAGGGGGAGACGGTATAAGCCTGAACAGAATCCAAAACAGTGATTTCAGAAACTACTGAAAAGCCAACGTCTGAGTATTGATGACTTGACATGTCCAACCCTATGACTTATAACCAAATGTGGATGAGGGTTTCAGAGGACTACATATACAACATTATAGAATTCTAGAGGTGATGCATTCAAGGTGTACATCCATATATTGTGAGTGTATTACAGGTAACCCTTTGCAATAATTCAATTGTAATCTGAATAACAATAGGGTCCTTGCTGGACTGACTGTCAGTCACTCGGACCCTAAATAAGGTCAATCATCACTCAAAAATCTAAATTTTACTAAAATCATCTCTTGCTATTGGAAAACAATTTTATAAAGATTTTACTTCACTTATTTGCATTTCTTTTATTATAATTGAATATTGCTTTTGTTCTAAGAAAAAGATAAAATGCCAAAAAGTATCCATGTCAAGTTGTACCAATTTGGTTTTTAAATTGGCCAAATTTACAAATATGTCTAAAATGGTTTTACAATTTGTGCATGATATCACATCCTGTATTGTTAGACTTCCATTCAAATATGGACCCCCTCCCAACCCCCCTCCAAAAAAAAAAAAAACTTCAACCTTCTGAAATATGTCAGAAATGTTTGGTGATAATCTAAAATATGTAACTGAAAAAGGAGTCCAAAGTACATTAGAGGTTTAGAAGACGAGAAAAACAAAGTCCTGAAATCACACTTTGTTAGTGGCTTGTTTCTACTTACTGTGTTTGGCATCTGGACAGGGTCAATGTATGCCTGAATATCGTCATAATTGGACTGCATACTGATGATGTCATCAATGACATCATCCATCTGGAAGAAAAACCCTGGGATGTCGCTTGTATGATTATGACAAGCTTAAAGACCTATCATGGATCATTTTAAGACAAAAACTGCCACTAATGTGCCTTTCCATGCAAATACCATACAAAGTAGACTGTAACTCCTCAAGTGTTTATCAAGGCACCTGCAACCTGCTGGCATGAAGGCCTCCAAACTTTAAAGAAAACTTCCATGTCAAGCAAGACTGTTTTCTCTCAGAGACTAAAAGAAGAGAATGGGTCAAAGTCTGACAGGTTCAAAGGGCCTTATGTTCTGCTGTTGCCCTGTCACTTGTTAAGCTGTAATTACTGTTGCAAAGCCATAATGGAGAGTTTAAATTCCAATGATAGCCATTCTCAGTTATAGCCAGTTAACCAATACATTCATCCACACACCAACTGTGTACGCACGCTACATTAACACCGATGCATTCACAAATGTTGCTCCACCCTACCAAAGACCTATTAAATCATTATGCTGCTTCCATAAAATGTGGAGATAATGTCACTTTGGGGGCTATATTATATTTATATATAATCTTCATAATTGTATATAGGAGTGTATTTAAGTCATATCTTTGGGATATTTGTTTAATCTGGTTCTTATAAACTGTACTTTATAATATGACCAGGAATTAATGTGGATGCCACTGTCTACCTCTGTCTCGTGGCTGGAGCTGATGTTGAGCATGGCCATGGGGCTGTTGGGGGCACTGTTTCCAGACATGAGCTGCTCGGTGCGCATGTGTGGGGAGCGAAGGGGTGGGGGTGCAGACGCTGAACCCCCTGTAGGTCCCATGTGTGGGGGAGGAGTGGGCGGCACCAGTCCCGCTACTGCATGGACCGTCTAGAGAGAGAGAGAGAGATATAGAGAGAGAGAGAGAGATATAGAGAGATAGAGAGAGAGAGAGAGAGAGAGAGAGATAGAGAGAGAGAGATAGAGAGAGAGATAGAGAGAGAGAGATATAGAGATATAGAGAGAGAGAGAGAGAGAAAGAGAGAGAGAGAGAGGATGACCGAGTACTGGTTTAGACACATTTACTGCAATAAAACACAGAGATGGACTATTTAAATGGAGTGAATCTGATGTGAGGCAAACAGACACAGAGCTTCCAAAAGGTACCTGTTTGGTGGCAAAGGTGGTGGACAGGTATTCTTTCACCTGTTGCCGCCGAGACTGACGGATGTGGTAGTCTGTAGGATTCTCGAGGTGGGTCTGTACCTGTATTAGGGAAGGACAGTAACAGGATGTGATACGTTTTCATTCCATTATATATTTTGCACATTGATCCAATTCTTAGTTGATACGGTTTATGATTCCTTTTTGACTACACTTTGATGGAAACAGTATATACAATATTTATAGTAAGTAAGTAAATAAGTAAGTTTACCTTTCTTTACCTTATTGGCATTTTCACTGCTATTGCAGTTTGCCAATGAAGGCGACCTATCTGTCTCGTCCCTTCCAAATAAACTAAATAAATAATAATAATAATAATAATAAACATAAGCACACCGATAGATTTGAGTATTTTTTCCCATTTTGTAATGGTTCAAGCGCCACAAGAAAAACAAAGAAAGATCAGAATTGCATTAATACATAAATGGTTAGTGTGTTATATTATCTCAGCATGGTTTAACTCTAACATGTAAACACATAGCACACCAAGTGTGTGCTTCAGATGCACACCTCATTAACCCTGTCCCATAACACGGTGATGGCACGAGGACGTTGCAGCATTAAGTCAGTAGTAAAGCCTACAGGAGTAAAGCCACTAAACCCTCTGGTGTGGCCACATAAAGCAATGGGCTGGCCTCATTCCTTCACATCAAAGAGTAAAAGCTCAATAGTGAACAGGCCTGCTCCCCATTACAACGGAGAAAGACTCAACCCAACAGCCTTCCAAACCCCCCTCTGTTTAATAACCAACAGCAGGATTATATCAAATGAACCAGAAACTCTTCAATAAAAACATGTTTTTACACCTGCATGCCAATTTGTATGTGTTTTTTTCTTCTTCTTTTCAGCACATATTGACAAAATGGTGATTGGCTCACGAGACCCAGAGGCATTTTAAGCCAAAGTAACAACTATTCAGTCGTAACTATTTGACCTATATGGCCCAGCGCTGTCAGCACACATGAAGTCCAGAGAAACACTGATGGACAGACAGATCACCCTCTCAACAAAATGAAAGGAAAGACAGAAACCTCCAAAGACGGAGATTTCATAATCACTATTCCCCACACACACACACACACACACACAGACACACACACACAAAGACACGCAGACAGAGTAAACAGTCTATGCAGCAAATTGCTCCAGTTACCTGTGCATAGAAGATATTTACAGTTCAAAATACCATAAAGCCACCCCCACACAGACATAATGGAGTATTGCGCAAACCCATACACACGCGCGCGCACACACACACACACACACACACACACACACACACACACACACACCATCAAAGATAAGGACACAAACAAGCATCTTTGGAATCAGCTAAACTGTCACTTCAGCTTCATCAGTCCCTCTGTGACTAGCTGCATGGCTCCTGTCTGTCCTATCTCGAAACATGTCAAACATCTCTTATCTGCCCGCCTTCCTCCCCCTTCTGTCTCCCTACCTGTTTGCTGATCCACCGCATTTTTCTCACTCTGCGTTTTTTTCAAATCTGTCCCTGATTTTCCCCCTGTGTGGCAGTGCTGCCTCGTGAGAGGCCACAATGCCAGTGAAGCCCTGAGCACCTCCGCTGCGCCCTGCTGCTCAGCAGCATGTGAGTGGATTAATGGAAGTGCCCCCTGTCCTTTGGAAACCCCCCTTAACCGACATCCTTTCTCTCTTCCGCCAATCCCCTCAATGAGATCCGTTTAGCGTTTTGTTTTTGTAGTGTGTTTTTGTAGTGCATGATGACCAGAAATTAGATTTTACTCCTCTCATTATTTTTTTTCACAATATGTCCAGTCATTCATCAATCAAAAATACCAAACATTCACTGGTTCCAGCTTCTCAAAAGGAGAGGATTTGTTTTCATATCATTGTAACTTTTTGATCTACAAAAGACAAATGCTGTCACCATGAACCCTGGGAAAATGTGAAGGGACATTTTTCACACATTTCTGAAATTGCATTGGCTAATTAAGCAATTTATTTAATAAAAAATGAATAAAGTAGAGCATTAATTGATCGAAACAATTATAATTTGTTGCAGCTCTACTGACCTTAAGAACCTCCACGGGGACCTGCATACTTTGGTGATGCTGTGGGGTGCTAATGGCTGGCGTGGGTGCAGGTGGCCCAGCCATGCAATGCTGCATGTATTGCAGGGCTGCATTCTGCTGCTGCTGATGCTGATGCTGCTGTATCTGCTGCCTCTCACGCTGCTCCTCTTGCTGCAGCTGGTCTCGCATCAGCTGGACACACAACACACACGTATCATAGGAACGCTCATTACAGCATTGTGGCCTATACGCTGCCTGTGCTGGGTTACTTTTACTTTTCATTGCCTTTCCTGCTTTTTCAAGAGTGGACACGAAGAGCTGCTAGAAAAGCACAACTGGTGACACACATCTATTTAAATAACCTGTAAGAAAATGATATACAGTTAATATATTTAAATATTGTGACGTCATGAGAGGCTACCCCTCTTTCAGCGGGATTGCTCAAGTAGTGCAAGGAGACCAGGTTCACACAAAACAAGGGTTTTATTAACGGTCTTGGGAAATTCACGAAAATATAACCAAATTCTGTTCTCTAGGGCTCTTTAATGGTTAACCGTTCAGGGACGTCTCTTCCACATCCAAAATCATAATTCTCACTCGCTCAGATAACTTCTCCACCGCCTTACTGTAGTCCACATTGCAGCTAGTGGCCAACCCAGCCAAAAGTCCTTCCACAATGTCTCTCACGTATTTCCACAGGCGAATATATCCAAAGGTGAGTATTTTCCAAAGGTCAGTATCTCCAAATCCTTGTATTCCTCATGGAAGTGGACGTGCCGCACTCTTGTCCTCCCCAGAGCCCAGCACCGAGACTGGGTTTCTTCCAACAAACAAAAACCACAAAAAAAACCCTTCCCAGTGTGTCTCTTCCCTTCAAAAAACCTTCAGCTCATCAGCTCCTCATTTGTTTCAGCTGCGTGGGAAGCTTGGCCATAGAGGGGTGGAGTTCCCGACCATACCAGCAGATGGAGCCATAGCTGTCGGGGTTTGCAGCCATCTCCGGGGGATGTAACGTCCCTCCAGGACACAGCCTCTCGTGACATCACACATCCCCCTCCTCGGGACCGACGTCCTTGTCGGGGTCAAGGCCGCGAAGCAGGCCTCACGCCGGGAGAGGGCGTCCGCATTGCCGTGGTGCTTGCCAGCCCTTTCGGCCCGGCAGGGTGCGGATCTCATGTTGGACCACCTCGGTATGACCGGGAAGGGAGGAGACGACCTCCTGGTTCAGCACCACGAGTTCCAGGGCCATCTGTCGTTGATGTGGGGACAGATTTGGACCCCGCTGAACCTCTTCTCGCGCCGGTTCCTTGGTCTCTTGTAATTTACTTCTCCCTTGCGTTCAATGACCTCATATGGTCCTGGCCCCGGAGCCTTCCCAGGATGAGTCTTGCCTCTCCGTTTCCGAGGTACTCGGGTTATCCTCTCCTGAGACTCTCTCCAGAGTGGGTAAAAGGCTGGGCAGTCTCGTCCAATTATGACCGGGACGGGGAGGGAATCAACCACCCCCGCCGTCGTGTGTATGGTTCCCCGTGTGCTGGTCATTGTAAGTTCAGTAATGGGGTAGTCTCTGGTGTCTCCATGGACACAGGAAACTGGGAGGACTTTCCCCGGGGTCAGACACGTTGGGCCCACCAAATCCTTACGTACCAGGGTGACCCGGCTACCCGAATCTAGTAAGGCCTCCACATCCTGGTGATTCACCGTTACCGGGCAGGTGGGGGCCGCCATCCACGACTCCCAAGAGCGAGGCAAAACGGTGGGTGGGTGCTGAGCTGGAGGACTCCGCAGTGGGCATAGGGTCATCGGTTGGTTTCCCACACTGCCAGGAGATATGTCCCACCTCCCCACACCGGTAACACTGTCGAGTTTCCCCCTCCTGGTGTACTCTTCTTGGACCCCCCGGGTTTCTGGCTCCCCCTGGAGCCGGGATAAGTCCTGACGTGGCTGGGTTCGAGACCTTGGGATCCTTTGGACGGGTTCTTCCCGTTTGTGGTGGGGCCGCACTCCTGGGGTCTTTTCGGGACGCATTCAGCATCTCCGCCGTGGCCTGGTACTTTTCCACAGCTTCCACGGTCAGATCAGCCGTGGTCAAGGCCTGCTGACTGATGAACCGTTTTGCCTCATAGGGCAGGGCGCGTAGGTAACGATCCACCACAACGGCCTCCACCACGGCCGCTGCTGAATTCCTCTGTGGATCTAGCCATTTCCTTACGATTCGGACAAGTTCATGCATCTGCGCCCGAGGAGGTTGGTCGGGTTGGAAGGTCCAGCTGTGAAAGCGCTGGGCCATACCAAACTGTGTGAGTCCATATCTGCTGAGTATCTCAGCCTTCAGGGCATCATAGTCAGTAACCTGGTCAGGGCCCAGGTCCTGGACCGCATTCAGCGCTTCCCCGGTTAGGAAGGGGGCTAACAGCCAACCCACTGTTGCTTGGGCCAGGCTTCCCTAGTGGCCGTGGCCTCAAAGGCATGCAGGTATGCCTCAATATCATCGGTATCTCCCATCTTAGATATAAAGTCACTTGCCTTTATGGGGCGGGTATTTCGGACCACCATCTGTATCTGCAACTGCAATTCCTCTGCCTTCAGAAGGTTGGCTTTCTTTTGCTCCTCCAAGAGAGCCACGTTTGCTTGCATCTGGGCTTGCTGGCCAGCAACCAGGGCTTTCAATATGTCCTCCATTTCAGTCGGCGGGGCGCCTACGGCCAACTTGGAAAACTGGGTGATCAAACCTTCGGTATCCTCCTCTGACATGCACTATTAACGCTTGAGTGCCCACATTCTCCACCATATGTGACGTCATGAGAGGCTACCCCTCTTTCAGCGGGATTGCTCAAGTAGTGCAAGGAGACCAGGTTCACACAAAACAAGGGTTTTATTAACGGTCTTGGGAAATTCACGAAAATATAACCAAATTCTGTTCTCTAGGGCTCTTTAATGGTTAACCGTTCAGGGACGTCTCTTCCACATCCAAAATCATAATTCTCACTCGCTCAGATAACTTCTCCACCGCCTTACTATAGTCCACATTGCAGCTAGTGGCCAACCCAGCCAAAAGTCCTTCCACAATGTCTCTCACGTATTTCCACAGACGAATTTTCCAAAGGTCAGTATCTCCAAATCCTTGTATTCCTCATGGAAGTGGACGTGCCGCACTCTTGTCCTCCCCAGAGCCAAGCACCGAGACTGGGTTTCTTCCAACAAACAAAAACCACAAAAAAAACCCTTCCCAGTGTGTCTCTTCCCTTCAAAAAAACCTTCAGCTCATCAGCTCCTCATTTGTTTCAGCTGCGTGGGAAGCTTGGCCATAGAGGGGTGGAGTTCCCGACCATACCAGCAGATGGAGCCATAGCTGTCTGGGTTTGCAGCCATCTCCGGGGGATGTAACGTCCCTCCAGGACACAGCCTCTCGTGACATCACAATATGCAAGAGCCAAATAGTATGGCTAAATGTATTAATAGTGGCTGAACGTATAATAAATGGCTGACCCACAAAGCTGACCAGAATACCTTACTCTCTAGGGTCCAGTCGATGAAACAACACTAAAAACAGAGTTTGATATTGAAAGCTAATGAAAGGCTTGTATGCGCTGCATATTAGATGGTGGTTGTATGGTACCTGCATCCGCAGGCCAACGCGCGAGGCCATGGCTGGGGGGCGAGGGGGCAGGGGAGGGCGAGCCGACGTCAATGCACCGCAGTCCAGCCCGAGAGGTAGAGGAAACTGTTGAGGAGAAAGGAAAAGAGAGTGAAGTGAGAGCTGGGTCAGCAAAGGGAAAGAAATATGGATTCCCAAACAAGAAGAGTCGCCATCAAGCGTTGATGCTGCAGGTCAACTGATCTGATCCAGTGTGCAGGCAAGCTGCTGGATCAATCACCCGCCTTCCACTCATATGACCGCTATGATCCTACTGAGTCAAAGGCACCCAGTCATCTTTTGACGAATTGCTCAAAGGCAGGTTGTCTAACTCATAATCCTACTTACCTATGCAATGGCTCGATATATGTCTTAAAGTATACACTGCTGTAGTTTCTCTTTCTGTCTGCATGAGGCCCTGAATAACTGCCTCTAGAATAAATCAGGCTATTTAAAGGATGTGCAGTGTACTCATGCCACGGCTGTCTCGGCACACATCCCATAACTCTATTTCATGTCTTGAATCAAGTAAGGAAACACAGTTGAATTGAAACTGTTAATAAAATCACACAACCCAAAACATAACAATAAAATAATAAAATTGTACATATTGCAATGGGCCTTGTTGTGCAATTAGAGTAAAACAGAGCACATATGAAGGCTAACATCTCTCTACTCTCTGTGTAGGTCTGACATCATCCAATAAGATTTCGTATTAAATATCCTGTTTATAAGAGGGCACTGGAATAGGTTAGACGTAGCTCTGACCGGCCTCCCCCTACTCTGTTCCTCCAAAAAAAAGAATTACAAGGTACGTCCTCGATAACGTTGGAGAGGTCATGTGGGAGTCATGTGCTCTTGTTGTTCTTGGGTGATCATGTGAGCAGAAAGATGATGGGGAACACCCATAAACCCCTTACAACACCCTCCTCTTTTGTCTCACGCATACACACTCACAAATATGTAAACATGCACACTCAGTGGGCAGTCCCAGAAATGACAGTTCCCCTTCTGCAATGACTTGTGTTGATACCCGTGACCCCTGAATGACTAAGCTTTTCTGGGCTCACACAGGTGTAATGAAACCTTTTAAGGGACTGGTTTCTACTGCTTTACTAATGTCTCTGCTGATGGTAGGATTGTGAGACAACTACACACAGAAGAGCAGTGACAGGGACATCAGGGTCTAAACAACCAATCAGAATCTGATTCCTCCGGTCTCTCTCTCTCTCATCAGAAATGCTGTCTGTATATGGTCATAAAGGGCGAAAGACACAGAGAGAAAGACAGAGAGAGCGAGAGAAAAGCTCATTGTGCGTGAGGTACAATAAGAAGGGCAGCTCCTATTGAGGACTGAAGCCGCCTGTTGTCCAAAGTGTACATTTCAGCACCCGAGGGGGCACACACTGCCCGCTTTGTGCCCATTGGATGTCCCACATGAAAAACACACACCCATGCAGAGATGCACATTGAAACACTCCAACACAAACATGTAGCCTAACTTGGACTTGAGGACAGGCCGACTCCAAACCAGGAAATCCAAACCGAACTGAAATATTACCCATAAACAAAAAGTAGAGAAGTGGAGACACAATAGTCACAGAATGTATGTTTTCACACACACACACACACACACACACACACACACACACACACACACACACACACACACACACACACACACACACACACACACACACACACACACACACACACACACACACACACACACACACACACACACACACACACACACACACACACACACACACACACACACACACACACACACACACACACAAACGTGTTTGTACATATACACACACACACAGCTGTGAAATGCTGCAGTGTATTTATAGAGTCTGACAAATAGGGTGATCACATCTCCAAACTCAATCGGTAAGGTAGAGATGCCAGCCAGAGGAGGATGTGTACTCTATGCCTCAAGGGTTTTAAGGATACACATCTAGGCTGTAAAACTATAAAGGCAAATGTGTGATTGAGGGAAATTGTCATAAAAAACATTTGAATTGTTATGGTCACTGTGACCTTTGACGACCAAATTCTAATCAGCTCAACCATGATTGCAAATGGACGTTTGTGCCAAAGTTGAAGAAACTTGCACAAGACTAAGATATCTTCTTCCCGAGAACGGACCTGACAAACAACCCGTAAAAATAACGCCCAGCATAAAAATGAATACTTGTAGCTTTACATGCTAAACTCAAGCCCAAAATGTGGAACACCCAGCTCCGCAGAGGGAACATGCTTATGACACCACGTTTACGTAACAATACCTAACTTTCCAAAAGACATGAAGCTATATGCATTAAAGCCTTCAACTGTGACTATGCCTTGACACAAAATAAGTACACATGCACACACACTGATGGGATATCACTTACTGATATCATATAGTGACACACTGCTACCAGGCAGCATGATCACCCACATGGGCCTTCCCATTGCCTGGCATCCACTGGGGTAAGCAGGCCTCTGTGACGCAGTAAGAGCACACAGCGGCCATTGTGTGTACAACGCTGTGATGTCACAGCGCCTTCACTTCAAACAGCCAGTGGGAGGATGTGGAGCGGAGGAAGCCCGGGTCAGAGGTCTACTCTGGATTGTGCCACAGATTAGTCACAAACATACATGCCAACAAAAAAGCATACAATAGAAACATGGAATACAGTTCCTTCCTATACAAACATGTGCAAAGTGTCACACTCATAGTCATAAAACACAGGAGTACACACACTTGGGGAGCAGTGTGGGGCCATGGCACCTGTGCTCAAAGACATGGTGTTAATTTGTGGAGTGTGTATTTTTAGAATTGACTGTGCCAATGCCAAGAAAGGCCTTTACAACCTCCTATATTGAGCAATTGAATGTGGGATGTGAACACACACACACACACACACACACACACACACACACACACACACACACACACACACACACACACACACACACACACACACACACACACACACACACACACACACACACACACACACACACACACACACACACACACACACACACACACACACACACACACACACACACACACACACACACACACACACACACACACACACACACACACACACACACAATCTACTGAGATATTGATAAGTCAAAAACATTTTTACGATCACAGCCATCCAGCACAGCAACTTAAATGCCTCGAGCTTACACAAATGCTTGCACATCTCTTGAAATGTCCTTCAAACCGAGTTTTACTAAAAAACAAAAACACTGCTCAAGAACCTCAACCTCAGTCATGACAGCGTTAACAATGTGGTTTAAGTAATGTTGTAGCGTTTGAAAAACCATTGACAATCACTTTTGATACTGAGTTGTAGGTCATCAAACACTTTAGTCAAACTTCTTGTTCACAAAGGTTCCAAATGTAACACTGAGCACCAGCTTTTCCTTCACTGCACATACTTTCTAACACACGCACACTTTCCGTATTATCTGTCTGCCGGCTCTAATGACTAAAATAACCCCCTCTGCTCTCTGTTCTCCTTTTCAGGAACACCCTGTTCCCCTGAGCCTTGGTGTGTGTGTTTGTCTTGTGTATGTATCTGCACGCATCTGTGCATGTGTGTGTTTCTGGGCAGTTGGGGTTAGAGGAGGACATGTACACAAAGGTAAGTGTGCATGTGGATTGCCGTGCTACATCTGTCGCCTTTCAGGATGTGTAAACATATCTAAAAGTATCAATATTCCCTAAACCACGGCCTCACACACTCGATGGGTATATTATGTGGCATGACAAGTAAGGCGTCCTTGCCCCTTCCTCTTTGGTCTCACACACACACAAACAGCTGTATTCCTTAGCGACAGAACACACATTCGGACATGCAGACAGACAGACTGGACAGTCAGATCATTCTCATAAAATTAAATAAAAAACTAAATCCTGTTCCCACCCAACATCTGTACAAATGACACCAGACACTCAGGGTTTAGTTACAGCATGCAGCGGACATTTAAGTCAGGATTGTCAGCATTATTAACAATCACTGAACAGGCATATTTCTACTGTATAATATAGAAGCCTTTTAGGCACTGAGACAGACAAATGTGCAATTACCTGTTTAAGAGGAAAAGGAGTTCACAAACGAGGGGAATACGCGCTGCTTGTGCTGCTGACTACATGTCGGGATGCTGGAGAAAGAGGATGGCAATCTGCAGGGGGAGGTCACGGGCCAGGGAGAGATGAAGAAAGGTGACGAAGGTGTGGAATGACATAACAATCAAAAACAAAGAGAGAAACAAAACGATGGTCGGTTAAAACTGCAAAATGGACAAATGGAATGAAGAGCTGCAACAAAGTATGTTACTGTGTGTGTGTGAGTCCGGAAAAGCGACAGAGGAAGCAGTGGAGTGTTCAAGCAGCAGGTGTGCAACACACACTGACAAACTCAGAAAAGAGAAGAATTTCCACGTCGGAAATGAGGGAAGCAACAGACCGTGGTTAAACCAAAGTATAAAAACACCCTGCGTTATGTTGCAGGAGACATTTTTGATTCAGTTGTTTAGTTCAGTTTTCCATGAAGCAAATTGCTGCAGCTCTCTTGCAGCTGGTTCTCGGACATCAAAGTGTTGAGTTTGAGGGTCAGCCTCCCATCTGGTTTCTGGCTGTTTTAACACTTTCATTTTTCAAATGAATCAAGCTCATCATGTTGGTCTTGTGGACGGTTTCTATAACACAAAGACTAACCCAGTTGTGCACTATTGAAAACGCCGCCGCCTCTTCCTTTTGTTAAACATTTAGAATGGTTGGATGCATGCAACTGCTGTCAATTGTTAGTAAACTTGTGTGTTATTTACAAACATCAAATGCCCACAGTGTTACATTTCTGCTCACCCAACTTTTTGAAGGTCATCTGAATGAATCACCATAACGCATCAACATTGTGTGTGAATCCCAATGCCTGTCACCTGCTAAACACAATCTATAAATAGTTGACCAATCGGGACCCTTGTCCAGAGTGAATCTGTCAACTCAGTCCTGCTCTCCTCCAGTCACAGATCATAGAGACGGGAGAGAGATGTAAAACTAGCGAGGAAAAGACATCACTAGGCTATCAGCGCAAACACATGATGAACCACCATGTCGAATCAAAGTACGACACAATGAGATACAGGAAAGACAATAGACCAGCATCACCCATTATAACCACAATGCATCCACTTCCCCTTTCCTTCCATCATTTTTCACAACTCCCAGTTTTGTCAGTGGTGAAGCAACTTCCTTTGCAGGAAACCCTCGGGGAAAAAAACAACGCTGTTCGTCATGTCTAACATTTTGATATCCATGCCCACTTATTGTACAATACTTGAATGATAAGAAGGAAAATGAAAGTAAATGTTGTTCAATCTGAAGTCAATAAGGTTATTCCCTGTGCAGAACATTAGGCACAGACACCATTCACATATAGTAACAGAGATAATGCCCATACACATATTCACACTGTGGTGCTTGTATCTTATTAACTTAGCAGCACTGCAAAACTTTGACTTCAGTTTACTTTTTTTATTTTGTATTGGTGCCTTTTGGCATAGAAGTTAACATTAGAGAACTATTGTACTTCATGTGGTAACTTTCATTGTCTCCCCACCAGACTGCCACACAATCAGTACCATCGCTCTGACATTCTGCCTCCACTTAGCTGCACATAACAAACAATCATTACATAGCTAAACAATGGAGTGATGACTCCAGATCTCTAGATCATATTTCTGTTTTAGAAAGGTCAAATGCAATAGGTTATGACTAGTTTACTGTCGACATATTCAAGTTTAAAAAAGAAACTACAGTTTAATAAAAATACACAAAAACTGCTCAGACATGTTTAGTTCCATTTCAGATTTAACGGCGAGTCAGATTGACACTCATACATAAAAGGAGAATACGTATAACTTTAGATCCTTACCAGCAACTCTTCAACTATCCCAAAGACAACATAGTGTTGCCTAGAGAGACCTGCTCCTCCACGTGTTAAGGCGAACACTTCCTGACAGTTGTTTGCCGGCTGGGACCGTCGGTTCACTGGTTGTGATGGCACTCCCCCCTCCACCCGCGGGCTCCAGTAGGCTGAGTGACAGTCACTATTAGTCACCTTCCTCCTTGTCTATAACCACCAGCTCAGCTTCCTATTCCTCCTCGTTGTCCTCCTCCTCCTCCAATTCCCCTAAATTAGCCTGAATGTCGTATCTTGGACAACAACGAGAGCCCTGTGTCCAGTAAAGTTATCTCCCTTGCTCGTTTTCCCCTCTTGTGTGGAACTCCTCCTCCATCCAGCCTCCTCACTGAAGCAGTGTACAGCATTTGCATTTAGTAACACCTACACTTGAGCATGCATGAAGGCCGATAGACCCTAGATGGAATTACCCTTTTTTTTGCCTGCCAGGTCATTGTGCGTGTGTTTTTCTGAGCTATACGGCAGTGAATCAGTATTTACTGCAAATAAATGCAAATACAAACCTGAATGCTTAGTTGTCAATGCAACTTAACAGATACACAGACCTGGAAAGGAACAACATATATATTATTAAAGATAATTTGTGTCCATTCAGTATTGGTTACATCACACACGTATGTATGTCTTATCGCAGACATTTCATAACAATACATTTCTCAGAATTTACAGTCACGGTATTGGTAAAAACAAACAAACAGGATGCTTAAAATACACAGGTAAGGTGACCACGAAGAACTAAATCACACTTTGAGACTCATTTTTAAGACATCACTGATTAGATGTGACATTGTGAAGGTGAACATATTAATGTATGTAATGTAATATTAGAAACTCCTTTTTCAAACATTTGAGATGCTACAATGGAGTGTAGGACACGTTTTTTTGTAACTTGCACTATTAAAATAAAATATCCTTTTTTAGGTCAGTAGACAAAGACATCTTACTTACAACTGGCTTTGTGTGTCTCTGTATACTGTAAGATAAGAGCATCCCAGTAACTTATGTATGTTTACACACACACACACACTCACACTCACACCCTTAGCCACTGCCATCAGTGTGTGAATGGGTGAATGATGTCCCATGCTTTGAGTGGTCGGAAGCGCAGTACAAGTACACATCCATTTACCATAACACAAGCTTGTCACTCCAAAAGCAAATCAAAGAAACAACTAAAGTTTGACTGATGACTGCTTTCTGGCAGGACCATTAAAGGAGCCTCCTAGTGGGGAGATTATGCATAATAAATAGCAAACTATTTTCACCTCAGAATGTGTGGAAAAGAAA
Source organism: Cottus gobio (assembly GCA_023566465.1). NCBI lineage: Eukaryota > Metazoa > Chordata > Actinopteri > Perciformes > Cottidae > Cottus > Cottus gobio. The sequence continues at coordinate 3,719,720 of CM042222.1, forward strand.
TGCATGGACAGGTCCAAAATAAGGAAGATGCGCCAATACAATAAAGGAATTGAATTAAGCAATTGTCAATGTTAACTTGTTGTGTGTTATACTTCTTTATGAAGTGGCATGACTGATTTCAACTGTTGAGCCAAAAAAGCTGTACCTAGGGCTGGGCGGTATGGCCAAAAATGCATATCACGATATTTTGTAAGATTCTGGCGGTTTCACAGTATTTCTTTTCAAGTAAACACATTCATTTATTGACGCCGAAAAGGACCGGCGGCCACCTGAACAGCTGTTCCCTGCTCGTTGTTCACCGCTCGCTGGCCAACTCGCTCGCAACAGCCGTTTGTGTGGCGTGACTTCCGGTCTGTCTCTTCCGGGTTTTTTTTCATCTGCATTCCCCTGGGTCCTAAGTCCCTCCAAGTTCAGCTTCTTTGCAATACATCGTTTTCTAAACTACGTCGAACATTTCAAACCCTCCAGCCAGCAGACACAGCTCCTCTCTGGGCAACACGTTGTGTTGGTGCATCTCTGCTCTCTCTTGTTCCTCCTGCATCGCTCTTTTCCGTTGTTTAATGTAGCGACGGAGTTTCATCTTGTTGTGATAGTGGGCGGGCTGTACCCAGCATGCAGTTTGGCGGTGTAAATTTAATAAATGTACAATTATTAGTGTTACAAGTTGTTTATGTGTCACAAACTGTTGTTTTGCGGTGTTGTGCCCTGTTAAAGAGCGTTAGTTGCGGGTTATTAATTGTTGTTATAAAGTTAAAACCATGACTCTAACTCAATGCATGTAACAGCTGTGAAAAATTCATACTGTACGTAAATTTGACACCGGTATACCAGTTGAAACGGTATACCGCACAGCCCTAGCTGTACCTATCACTGAAGACATTTCTGCTCATCAGACCTCGGCTATAAGTTCACCTCATTAAACTAGAAAGCAGAGTGGTCAGCTTCAAAATCAATAAGCTAGTCAATGCGTTACTGCCTTGGGTTGCAACACATGTCTGCACAAACAGATAGTAAAGGCCACATGCAGAATGCTCATTATGTGCAGCAGCTTGTTAGATGGATCTCTTCCATTGCCCAACTATTACTACGTCTCCTTTACCATCCTGTATCCCTGAATGCAGAAACACAAACACTGGTATCAAAGTGCCACTCAGCTAGTTGTGCCTATCACAACAGAGGAGAACACTGGCCAGCATGCTTCAGCAGTACCCGGCTGACAAGCATCCCTTGTTTGTACACAAAGCATTTAACAGTGGTCCAGCTCCAGTTCTAATAGTGCCCGCAGTGTATTTACTGGGCTATTTTGGTCCAGGGGCAGGACCCCCCCTCAGGCCCTCAGCTCATTGGCTGGAAAAGCTGCGTTCCTGTCAAGTCTGGCCAATCATAAGGCGTATATGTAGGAGGAGAAATCATTGACCAAGACAGCCTTGTCCTCTTTTGACAATGGCCTTTGGAGGAGGCTGGTCTCAAACACACACTTTCACACACACACACACACACAAACACAAAACCCAAGACCCTCTTCTACGTCGGACAACTTCCCCTTCGTTTACTCCATCGGTCACCATGGTTCCAAGCAAATACGCCATACATAGACCCTTGCTGTAGCTCTACTTAGAGCGAACGACTGTGGTGATATTTGTGAGTGAGGTTTAACCCCGCCCAGCCAACCTAAAGCCGTCTCTTTGTTAAGTTGGAGAAACAGTGCAGTCGAAACACCAAACAAGTTACAGCCAAGGTGGAAGGCGATAGATCTACAATTTGACTATTTATAAATGGATTTACACATACTTTTGTGTGCATTTACACTCACCTAAAGGATTATTAGGAACACCTGTTCAATTTCTCATTAATGCAATTATCTAATCAACCAATCACATGGCAGTTGCTTCAATGCATTTAGGGGTGTGGTCCTGGTCAAGACAATCTCCTGAACTCCAAACTGAATGTCAGAATGGGAAAGAAAGGTGATTTAAGCAATTTTGAGCGTGGCATGGTTGTTGGAGCCAGACCAGTTGAAGAATGAAAAATGTTGCCTGGTCTGATGAGTCTCGATTTCTGTTGAGACATTCAGATGGTAGAGTCAGAATTTGGCGTAAACAGAATGAGAACATGGATCCATCATGCCTTGTTACCACTGTGCAGGCTGGTGGTGGTGTAATGGTGTGGGGGATGTTTTCTTGGCACACTTTAGGCCCCTTAGTGCCAATTGGGCATCGTTTAAATGCCATGGCCTACCTGAGCATTGTTTCTGACCATGTCCATCCCTTTATGGCCACCATGTACCCATCCTCTGATGGCTACTTCCAGCAGGATAATGCACCATGTCACAAAGCTCCAATCATTTCAAATTGGTTTCTTGAACATGACAATGAGTTCACTGTACTAAAATGGCCCCCACAGTCACCAGATCTCAACCCAATAGAGCATCTTTGGGATGTGGTGGAACGGGAGCTTCGTGCCCTGGATGTGCATCCCACAAATCTCCATCAACTGCAAGATGCTATCCTATCAATATGGGCCAACATTTCTAAAGAATGCTTTCAGCACCTTGTTGAATCAATGCCACGTAGAATTAAGGCAGTTCTGAAGGCGAAAGGGGGTCAAACACAGTATTAGTATGGTGTTCCTAATAATCCTTTAGGTGAGTGCATATTAAGTCCTCTTTGGTGGTTTAATAATACATATCACCTGCCATCCCTGATGATATTAATAAATACAACATAAATATGATTTTATTATTGTTATAATTGCATGGATATTTGCATTGTATTTCCATACTTTCCATTTCCAACCTTTGCACAAAATTGTAGCTCAAGGGTGGATTTTATTTTAGCTGCTATGGCTGGATATCACAATCACAAAGCCACTCAATGTTTATTTGTAGACTATTCTATTTTGGGAATATGAATTAACAGCCATGCATTCTAAATAAAAAAAAGTGTGGCTCTATAAGTGTGTTTGTGTGTGATATAGAGAGTAGTGCAATAACCAGCCAACCGGCTGCACAGCATTTCTTTTTGCATGACAGAGTCGCCATGTACGTACGTTGAGACGGAATGGAAGGTATTTGGCAGATGAGTTGTGAGATAAAACCTGCTCTATAAAAAAATTTTACTCTCCTTTTTTTCTCTTTATCCTATTTAGTTTCAAAACTAATGGTCATTAGTATGAAGAACGTGGCTGCCTTTGAGCCCCTCAGACTGTTGAGAGGAAGAGAGAGAACGTGCTGCAGAGAGAGAGCAGAAAAGGTAAAGAAAAGGAGGACAGAACAATTCAAATCACTGAGTTCAAGGAGGGGTCAAGAGGATGATAATAAATAGGTTAATTAAAAAAATAAGCTTACAAAGGATGTGCGCCAGATCCGCATCCATTTCTCGTAGGCTGACCAAATATGGGGACAGTTTTTGATTAAGCAGTGCAGACAAAGGAATGCTGTTTCTCTATACACAGAAGCACACGCACAACCTTATACAGTAGATCACTGTATTTCCGCTACAGAGGATTTTGCCATGGACTACTGCTAACACAAACAGAGAGGAGAAGAGATTGCTCAATAAAAATGTCAATAAACTCAGGCAGAGTACTACGGTACAGCTGGTAAAACCATGCTGCTTTTCAGCGTTACTAATCCCAGCAGATAACAGCACTTCTAAAATGAGAAGAGCGCCTGCTATCGACTGAAGCGTCCATTCAGTTCTTCAGCTTTCACTCCCATTGCACCAATTTACAGTTCACATCTGGGAAAATACTCCTATGGGCAAATCACAAATTAGTCCTTCCACTTTAATTAAAACGTACGAGTAACAACAACAGCACACACCGATGCTAGTTTTGAACGTGCAAAAGGTCCTCCTTGTTTCTATTAAAAATGATAAAGACATTTTCCGGATCACAAAAGATACTCGGTTACAAAGACTAGTTCCCGAGAGAGCCTCAAAGATATCTTGTTTTAGACGAGCTCAGTCAACTCACAACAGGGACATTGAAATTGAAACACCTTTGTGGTGTAATACAGCAAACACAGAAAGATGGAGGCATGGCCACACCGTCAAAGACAGACATGCAATCCAACACTCGTATATTCGCAAAGTCATGCCATCAGTCAGTCATTTAACATTCTCAACAGACTGAATCAAAAATGTTATTGAGAGAAACGACCTTTCTGTTTTGATTGCAATTAGTTTTGTTGGAAAGAACACTAGGAATGTCATAATGGAAAACCTCTTGAGGAGCCCGGAGGGCATTTTATTATGAGAGTACAGAGTTCATAAGAATGTTTGGTAGCAACAGACTTTCAAAAGCAATAAAATAGAAATAGTGTGTTGGGTGGGAGGGGGATATAAGCAAACAATAGATTTATTTTAAAATCTTCAATACTGTATTGAGCCTAAAAATGTAATTATTTTAAGATATTTCACAATACTCACCGACAGACATGGTTTGCTGAAATAACTGAAACTGTAAGAGAAACAAGTGCAGTTGCCTCATTTATATGTTGTGCTTGTTTTCAGGAGAGACAATTACACTGACAATGTTAACTGAATTCATCGGATTATTAAAAAACACTTAACACTGCAGTCACTAAATACATAAAGAAAATTATAGAAATTGCCTAAAAGGCTTTTTTTTCAGTGTACCTGTGTACATTGTTTACAAAATTAACATTCTAACATAAAGTGTGGTAGTGTGTGAAAAATGAGCCTAAACATGTATATAAATATATAAAAAGAAGGCTGAGATGGCTGATTAACGTCTTTCTAAGGAGATAACAATATAAATGTTGAAAATCATTGTGGGCCTCTGAAGTTGCAGAAAGCTACAACTACACCGTTACAGTTCATAGTGTCAAGCAACTTGTCCAAATGTAAACAACAGGTCAGCTAGGGTGTGTTTACAGATGCATTTCAGACGCCGTTCTTACTGATAAAAGACAGACTGTGTGTGACAATCACTACTGTCCGTCAGTCAAAAGAGGATATGAAACATTGGAATGGAGATAAGATGAGGAAGTGGAGTCACACATTCAGCACATGCGCTGAAAGGCCCCACCCACCCACACTTCTGATAGATCATGGGTCATGCTGTCACATAGCACATGCCAAGATGTAATTATTGTGGTTTAAAAAGTCCCAGCTGTTGTGACAAACATATTTAAGAGTTTGTTGTATGTGTCTCTTTGTATTTAAGGGAAACACCATGAAGACACTTCCTCATTAAACTTGTCCTGGTCAAGTCACGAAGTGGCAAAAACACTGTCCGGGTCACGGGGGATTTGTCCATATGGCAGATGGATAGAGCTGTGTTTACACACACACCTGATGCTCTTTCACACTAGAGTACATCCATTGAGCCTAGTCAGTGTGCCTATGTGCATGTGTGTGTGTAACGCTGTCTTTATTTACTAAAATTAACCCCATCCCCAACACTCCAATGTCCAATGATGCTGAAAACCTGACACATGCACACACTTTTCCATACAGGATGTAACGCTTGCGCTTATTTGTGCACTTTGGTGATCCGATTGTACACGTCAAACATTCAAACAGTCCAATATGGCCAGTAGTTTTGGTAACTAGGATATCATTTATTCAAAGTGGTCCTCTTTGGTGTGCGGTTGTAGTGCTTGAAACCCAACTCTGCTGCTGCGCTATAGGAGAGAGAGTGCGATCAGTCAGCCAGGCGTCACCGCTGCTTCACATAGTGAACAATCCCCTCTGACCTTGCTGACAGTGACCTCACAGTGTTTACTGACCCCAAACCCTTCATACTGTGTGCACTCCATAACCCCACTGCCTCATCTGTCCCCTTCTTAACAGTGCTTCTGCACTGTACAAAAGCTTGCGTTGGCAATGAGCGAGCGCTGGTGAAAAGGTGTTAAGCTCACCTTGCTTCTATTCTCCTCTAACAGAACTGGTTATTGCATTCAACCTTTGTCTTATGAAGAGTCTTGATAATGTAGAATTAAGCAGGCAGCAGATATCGTAAGTAATCTTCTATGATCCTCTTTGACAGGATTTTGGATCAGAGGCATTCCTAGGAAACATTATAAAAACTGCAAGAAGCACATGATAAAATTACAATCCATTAATTAAATTCAGTTAAAATGATTCATTGATTTGTGGCAGCCCTATATTAGTGTCACAGGTCCAGCGAAGCTTGGTGCCAGTAGATCTATCTTTTTGATCTGGTTACACAACGGAAATGTTTTCATTCATTCATAGATTCACAAAAATGGGGAGGAGGCAGATAAAGGCCATGAAAAGGAGAGACAGAGGCAATCAAACAGAGATAGTGGAAGAAAGGTTTTGTGTTTTTCCAGGTGAACAGTAATTCCGGTTTAACCGTGTGATGACATAGCTGCTGTTTAACTACTTCGCGTGCTATAACTCTGCATCAGTGTCATGTGAAAAAAGACTCGGCCTCAACACACATCCATCAACACATTCACTCTGTGTTTATGTGGGTTTGAATACATAAATGTGTATGCATAAATACTGTGTGTGCCCGAGCCAAACAAATTAGTCTAATGCATCAAAACACACATTATTTCCTCAGAGCTGCAGCTGAACCTGCCTCCATGCATGTGGATGCCCATCTGTGTCTCAGTGAAAGAGGTGAAAGTTCTCTTGTCCTACAGTATCACATTTCTGTTTGCCTATACATCAAAACACAAATCGGAAAATACACGTCCCACCAAGAAACCTAAATCGTCACTGTGGTAGACTAACCTCAGTGATCCAGTTCAACTTCCCTGCAAAACGAATTGTACTGGTAGTGATTGAAGGTAAAACAAGATTAAAAGGAACACCTTACAAGCATTTACAGACCTACATCCCTTAAACTGATTTCTAACTGCTGATAGTTTGATCATTGCTCTATTTAGGTTTTTCCTGTGGTTTCTCATGGCTGTTGTTCCTTAAAATGCATATTTCCTAATCAAGGTAATCACATTTCATTTAGCAGACGCTTTTATCTAAAGTGACTACAATAAGTGCATTCAACCATGAGTACAAACTCAGAACAACAAGAATCAAGAAAGTACAATTTCTTCAAGAAAGCAAACTACAAAACCTTATAAGTAAGTGCCAATCACAAAGTGTATTAGGACTGCTGAGCTCTAGGTTTTCTATTTCTGGTAACTCACTTTAAGATTTGTCACGATAGCGTCTCATCACTGGATCAGCTATTAGTGACGTCAACAGGGACATTTCTTAGAAATGGACTTAGAACAAAAGTAAACAATTCACGAAGGCAAGCAGAACCTTGACAAAAAGGTACTCATCAGTTTCAAGCTGTCAGACATATTGAGACCTTTCTGCTCTGACCTTTGGCCCTGATTGTGTGTTCTGGAGAATGGTAAGGACGATCACAAAGGCTAGGTGGAGAGGTCAGAGTTTAGGGTCCGGGGTGTAATGTCAAACACTTGTGCTTGGGGCTTTTCGTTAGGCTAACTTGTGCTTCCTCGCATCCTCTCCCCTGACCTGCACCTCGAGGAGCAAAGAGGTTTCTGGAGGAGCTTAAAACAAGTCTTTTACCAAGTGGCGTGACATGTAAATGCCGCACCGTCACATATGGCACACTGAAATCGCTTAAGACTAACACTTTGGAGCCAAGTATTTGTCATTTGACACAATAGTCTCCTCCATCCTCGCATCTCTCTCTCTCAAAACCCGTTGGCATTACATTACATTACATTTCATTTAGCTGACGCTTTTATCCAAAGCGACTTACATGCTATACAGTAGACCGTAGACACAGCAACGGTGAGCAATTAGGGGTTAAGTGTCTTGCTCAAGGACACAACGACGCAGACTGCCGGAGCCGGGGATCGAACCACCGACCCTCTGATTGAAAGACCGACTTGCTAACCACTGAGCCACAGTCGCGGCATAATAATGATATTATAATATAATGATAAGTAGAGGGGATACACTACTTTTATCATGGTAAATAAATCCACATGGCAAAAGTAATCAGGGCTTTACCTAATATAATTATGTATAGGTAGATCACTACACAAATATTCCCCTTATATGTCGAAACGTTGGCCATATTCTACAGTAAAACAAGATAAAACATGTAGTTCCTTTTGAAATCACAGCTAAATCCCAGGTAAATAATCATTAGAATAAAACATTGACTTGCATTACTGGATAGCATTAGGCTTAATAACAAACTGTTCCTTACACTCGGCACACACACACACTATTAATAAAACACAGTGTGTAAATATAGCCCACTCCGCAGAGGGGACAAAGGGGGTTTCATTATTTTTGTTTTTGCACCATGAAGGATTTTAAAGCAAAGCACTTGAATAGGCAGCGGAGCATAGTCTGTGCGGTTAACAGTCCACAAATTATACATAGCAGCATACCCCGAGGCTGAGGTTGTGTTACTGACACCAGCCAGACCACTGCTTATAAATGGCAAGAGGGGAAGTTCTCCACTGATGACAGTAAAACGTGGAAAGTGGTGCATTATCCCAAATGGTACCAATGTCCCCGTCTAAAAGGCAAAGAGACAAACCACAGTACTATTTTATTTGATACTATTATGTAATTTTGTTTTTCTAATATTGCTTATTTTTTGTGAAAGTCGGGACATATCTGCGAAACAAAGATACACATGACTTCCAAACACAAAGCAACCAAGAGGAAGACATATTTTGGATGTCTATTTTCTTTTCATAAAAGTTTGATTTGTGCTCGTGGATGTCTAAATCTGTCTACAATTATTCTATTCAGATTCACAATAGCATTATCATGAGCTAGAGACGAAAGCTTTGGTTGTGTGATGCTCGCAGCCTTGTAGCCCATGTCAAGGTTTAGGGCGTACGGCTGTAAGCATGCATGTCTCTTGTCTGCTATGGAGAGACTGTTTAATACAATTGTGTGCAATCATTTAGCAATATGTAATGGACAAGTGCAAGACAGTGTTTCGATTATTTCCCCGAGGACAAATAATAAGTTGGCTATAGTTCATTTTAAACTTAATACATCACGAGACTTCCTGAGTAGTTCGTGAAATACTCCCTTTGAATTAGCGCGGTCACTGTGTGGTAGCAGAAGCTACACGTCGGTGTCGGAGGTAAAATATCACTTACCCGCTCTGAAGGTCAGACAGAATGAAGGAAAGAAGTCAGGTTGCCGAAAAGTGCGTGCCCACTTCTCTCGTGCGCTCTGGTAATACCAAACCTGCCGGCCACTATCGGAAGAAAAAAGTCGAGTTTAAAAGGAAAGAGTTTCAAGTTTCTCTGTATTTACACAAACTGCTACAGCGTGTACCACCACTGGCACTTCGCAGGCTAATTTGTTTTCGTTTCGTCCGTCGAGATGTTGTCACAATTCGGAGCGTGTACGGTCACCTGTACCACCACCAATCGCAAAGCGCAGACGGGCTTGTGGGAAATGTAGTTTTCCTCATATCTTCCACAGACTGGTATTTTGAGGCGATGATGTGATGCCTGTTGACTGCATAGGTTTTATGAGGTCCTCTAACTTTAGCCGAAGACTTGCTAGAGTAACGACACGACTAAAGGGAGACAACTTCCTCTTCATTGTTGTTTTACTGCCTATAATTGAGACACTTTTTGTATTCTACTTCTATATTGTTTCATATTTATAACGCACTTAGTTTAGGCCCAAATAACATTCCATGTAATGTATAAGTGTTAGGATGATGGGGCTGTGTTGAAACCCTGTGCAATTCAATGTGACCCATTCTTCTTCTTTTTTTAGATGACATTGTTTTAGACAAGTGACTTTTGAGGCCTTGTGAATTTATGTATCATTACATTACATTTCATTTAGCTGACACTTTTATCCAAAGCGACTTACATGATATACAGTAGACCGTAGACACAGCAGTGGTGAGCAATTAGGGTTAAGTGTCTTGCTCAAGGACACAACGACATGGACTACTGGAGCCTGGGATCGAACCACCAACCCTCAGATTGAAAGCCAGACTTGCTAACCACTGAGCCACAGTCGTATCTTTGCACAGATGTGCAATAATACGTAACAGGTCCTATTATGTTAATCATAGGAACTACATGAAAACCACTACTGTTGATACACATATAAATTCACATTTCTGTCACTTTTATAATGTGGTTCATTTGTTATTTCACAGCAGGTCTAACTGCTGTTTTTAGGATGTTGAACATCAGTTCTTTGTACGCGATTGTTTCTTTGTTTTACTGGTCTAAAAATAACATGGCATGTTCACTTCTATAAGTGCACTAATAGCATGATAACTTTCTTGTAGCATAATACCCAGTATGACCACATAAGGTTAGCAAAATCAAAAATAATATATTGTAAATCTACATTTCATGAGAAGACTGGAGGCATTTTGAATGGCAGTTTCAGACTTTATTTCTGTGCAGTACTTTTTTTTATCAATTAACTCAGCTGATACAACAACCACTTGCTGATAACCACAACATCCAGCTGTGTTCTACTTTTAATCTTAGAAATGTAAACAGTTTGTTGAAATCGATTGTTTTTTCATTCACAATATATGTATGTGTTAATTAATCCAGGTTGAACTATTTTGACAGTGTTTGATGGATGGATAAACCAATGGTAGCTCTCTCCCAATCATAATTAAGCAAGTGATTGGTATGATTCAACACTAACTCAAGAGAATGAGATTTCACAGCAGGCAGTCTGGTACATGGTCACATAGTCAGGAAGAAGACACTGAAGATGTTTTTTGTCAAGAAACAGTGGAAACAAAAGAAACAGCAACCAAATCAGCTGATGAGCGCAAGACTCTGAGGTAAATCATCTTTGGCCCCTTCAGTAAAGAGCAGTGTCACATTCAACTAATACATAAAGAAAAAACCTGATTTTTAAAGGAATACAACTCTGTTGATGCAACAATGTAAAAATTAAAAACCAATGCAAAATCAAGATACTTTTGTGTAACTTTTACATGTTTAATGTAAAATAATGGCAGATCTGTAACTCTTCATCCAACAGGTTGCTCTTAATGTACACGTTCCACTCTGTTATGTCTGTAAGGCTGAGCACTATATCAATATATATCATCCATCACTGTATTTCTTTATTGTGAAACATTATACACTCTTGTCTGATGTATCCACGTTAAACAATAAGCAGTGAGATCTCTCCCAGCTGTTCTTTCTCATTTATTTTCCAGAATACCCAGCCCTACTTCTGTGCAAAATGACTACAGGAATGTTGGAGTTGAGTGTTGAAAAAGTAGAGGGACTGCTCATACGGGAGATTTGTTTACATAAATGACAAGATCAGTCTTCCAATGAATAGTGTTCATACAGGACAGTTCTGTGGTGAAGTATTACATCCAGGAAGAACAATGATGTTTAAATTAAACTATAAGTAGGGTGTGGAGGTTTGAGTGGTAGTTGGGGCATGCAACAATGTTTGATTTTGACACTGGATGGTAGAGTTTGCATCCCAGGTCAGGCCAGTCAATGATGGGTTTCTTTCACATCTGACAATGATGGAAATGTGTGAAATGTTGAATTAACTGTGAATGAACATAATCCAGGGTTTTGCAGAGTCATCCAATATTATATTTCTGATGAGTGGGATGAGATAACAGCAGGGTTCTTGGTGTGACGTTCTACCGACAGGGCAGATTCCTACATGTAGGGTGAGGAGGGGTACTGTGGGTGCCACCAGTCCATGAGCTTTACACTGTGTACTGGGTCCAACACCACCTGGGTCCCGCCCTGATCCCCCCTCTTCTTCCCCCGCTGGAGGGGCGTGTCCTGGAACACCAGACGAACGCGGTGGTGCCGCATGTCTGTGCTAACGTTGATTGTGAACTATAAGAAAGATAGAGAAAAAACTGTTCAAATTAGGAGAGAAGTTAAGGATCTTAGTACAGCATTTCATAATCAACTAGAATTACAGCCAAGTGGTTGAATGCCTCCACCAACCAGTCATGTTACAATTGTTGTGACTTCACCATGTGGTTGAAAAGAAATCATAACTGGGCCTAGCTGGCAGTTCAACAGCCTGATTTGGGTTGAATCATATCAAACCGAATCAAATTCAACCTTCATTGTTCCCTCTTCATGTGGAATAGTAATAATTTCCATGAACACCAATTTTTAGACTTAATTTATAGTTTGGTTATTGATCCCAGATCTGGGTGGTGCCTCGTTATAACTTATACATGTTAATAAACGTATTTATATGAATAATTGTATTAATGTCATGAATTTAGTTTTCATAATTGCTGATAACCAAACACGCTCCTGCCAGATCCCAACACAATTTTACATCCATATTTTTCCAAAATGTCATCACTTCATTTTATCTATGTCAACATTTCTGTGAAATTGTCATCATAAGCATATAGATTCTTATGGCCGAAATGGGTTTTGTGACCCCCAAATTCAAATTGTATATCATTGAGTTGAGGAAGACATTTGTGCAAAATTTGAAGAAATTATCTCCATGTGTTCCTGAGATACAACGTTCATAAGAATGAATGGACAGTCAACCAAAAACATACTGTCTCCAGTCAAATCTGTCTGTGCAGAGGCATACAAATGGAATTTCAACCTTTTATGCAGACGATTAATATACTACAGACTCTAGTAAAAATAATAATAATAAAATTGTTAGAATATAATGACAAAACATGTAAGTGGGTTGGAAGAATCTGGATGTTTTTTGAGATGATTGACATAGGACAGTCTTTTTTCATTCATTCAGCAGTTTATGGGACAGTGATAAGCACCTACAATCTCTTATAGGCTGTAACTCATACAAAAATAATGTCCTGTTCCGTAGTTGTCATTGGTAAAAAAGAATGTTGACATTATTACTAAGTCAGGTCTGCTACAGGTCAATATGCAAATGGTTAAAAGAACGGTCTGTGCTCTCTTTGCCAAAAAAGTAGTACCTAATATCCATCAAAAACCAAGAGTTACTAACCAGGGACAGTGTCATGCCCATAACCACAGGGATGAAGATGAAGTTGAGGGTGGTGACCTGAAGCATGTAGCAGTCAGAGTCTGGGTTTGTGTGGACATCTTCGTATTGTCTGGGCATGCACAAGGACTTGGCACAACCATTCTTACTGTGTCCCTGCTGGGATGGAAATGACCATACACAAAAATAAACATTACAGCAACGTCAGGTTATTACTGAATGTCAACAGTTATCATATTAGGAAAGAAGTGTAGTTGGTTTTAAACAAACGTTTTTACCTGCTTTAGAAACTTGAAGCTGAACTCCCACAATGCCTCAGGCCGAGTACCTAACACCTTTCTGACCCAGAACAGTAAACACTGCAACAGGAAATATTTAACACATAAAACCAACATTTTCCATAATGAAAGGCTAGTTTAAGTTTGAACATGCAAATGTGGGGTTTTTCCTGGTGTCTTAAAAATATATAAATGAGACAAAATATAAGACCAAATGATATGTATCAAGAATCCACAAGGGGCCTCTATCATGAAAAGTTCAACTTAGTCTGGTTCCCTATTGAGCTACCTGGCTGGCTGGTTGTGGATAGCCTGGATATCACATCAGCAGGTTCGGTTAGCCATGAGTTTTCATATTCAGTCATTGGTGCTTTTGCATAAAAAGGCGGGATCTCTTAAGCTAATAGCTTGCAATACCAACACGTCATAAATAAAATAAATACAAAACGTAAGCTTCACATCCGTAAAGTTAGGTGGCTGACTGCATCACATTATTTACCTTGGAGTTAAGCAAGGTTGTGGGTGTGGATTCTGGCAGGGCAGGGATCTTTGAGACACGCAAGCTGAATGGCTCATACAAATGGAAAAGGGAGCGAATCACACGGGCACGTAAAGAGCACATCCTTTCAATGCAGTCAGGCTGGAGACGGAACGGCAGGTCAGCATCAGTCTTGTAGTGCCTGTGAGAGATGGAAGGAGAGACAGCAAGTGTGATTACTGGCAGTGGCAAGCGTGAGGCAAGACTGTGGCAGGCGTCAGCTAGGTGTCAGCACAGCGACGAGTGTGGCAAGCATCAGTCAAGTGCCTGGACAGCGGCAAGCGAACGTCACTCTTTCGGCACCCCTGGCAGGTTAGTTTAAATGTATTTTGCCGTCTCTTATTGACACGTTATTAAATTGTACATGTGCAATTGTTGAATAAAGAATAAAAAAAGAAGCTGCTGAGTGGGTGGAGCCACATTTCCTGGGAACACCTATTGTTTACACAGGTCAGCTGCCATAAATCGTATTTATGATTTTAGTTGAGTCAACTAAAACGACTCAACTAAAATACAATTTTTTTTATCATTAATTGTATTTATGTATGATTTCGCTGGTTTTGAAACAAAAAGGAACAAAATATACTCTTTCCAAATAATTTATTTTATAGTTATTTACAACAATCGGCTAAAATAGTTTAATCATTTTTAATATAATTTAAAACGATTTATCAAAACGTTGAATAATATCTTCACTTGTCCTCTCCTTATATGAAGTTAGGTGTCGGTAGGTGCCACAAGCTGCCAGTGCCAGGACTAGTCAGAGACTTGCCACCAGTAGTCAGAGAGGTGCTTCCAGTATTCAAAGAGGTGCCACCAGTATTCAAAGAGGTGCCACCAGTAGTCAGAGAGGTGCCACCAGTAGTCAGAGAGGTGCCACCAGTAGTCAGAGAGGTGCCACCAGTAGTCAGAGAGGTGCCACCAGTAGTCAGAGAGGTGCCACCAGTAGTCAGAGAGGTGCCACCAGTAGTCAGAGAGGTGCCACCAGTAGTCAGAGAGGTGTTTCCAGAATTCAGAGAGGTGCCACCAGTAGTCAGAGAGGTGCCTCCAGAATTCAGAGAGGTGCCACCAGTAGTCAAAGAGGTGCCACCAGTAGTCAGAGAGGTGTTTCCAGTATTCAAAGAGGTGCCTCCAGAATTCAGAGAGGTGCCACCAGTAGTCAGAGAGGTGTCACCAGTAGTCAGAGAGGTGTCACCAGTAGTCAGAGAGGTGCCACCGGTAGTCAGAGAGGTGTCACCAGTAGTCAGAGAGGTGCCACCAGTAGTCAGAGAGGTGCCACCAGTAGTCAGAGAGGTGCCACCAGTAGTCAGAGAGCTGACACCTGGCTGACGCCTACCACACGCTTTGCCTTGCTGGATGGAAGGGCGAGAAAACAAGTTATTTATACAAAGTGCCTGTTTATCGGATATGTTCCTCATTTTATGATTAAATCATAAAACTTTACATTTGAGGTAGTTTTCATTCTGACAAATGTATTAATTTATGACATTGATCGAAACATTTTTGAAGTAAGAGGATGGAAGGAAGACCGTTTTATTCTGAGCAGTACTTTTACTACTAATGACTTTTGACTAGGGAACCAGCAAATTAGTCTATGAAGAAATACTTCAATCAACCAAAATCACATAAAAAATGCTTTCTATTCAGTTTTAAATTGGGCTTAGGGGGCCAGAGACACATTCTTCTGATTAACTTCACAATAATTTGTCAAAGAAATATTATAGGAATATATTATATTATAGGAATAAATAGAAGCATTTCTTATCTGTTCACCCTTGATTGCACATAGTAATAATAAAACCACCTCACCTTCGGTAGAGCCTGGTCCAAAATGCAGCAGTGCATGTGACTGTCCAGGCATTCCTACAAATTAGAGCAAATCTGCACACATCCTCAGGCCGAATATAGGAGGCGAGCATCAACCAAATATCCACTGGATACTCCCCCCCATCACTGCTCTCACTGCTTTCTGTGAAAAAATGAAAACATCACAGTTAACTGTTCAGTCCTTCATTTTATGCCTCATTCCTCTATGTGCATTACAGATTTTACACGTTTTACAAATAATACCCTTTCTCCTCTTGTTTTTCTTCTTGTGGGCCACTTTAATATTGTTTTCTCCATCCTCTTCGGGGTCTAGGTCATCACTGCTGTCCAAAGCGTCGGCTGTGACCTCCTCTACGGCACCCTGAGAGGCCTCTAGGCCACAGAGTAATTTCACTGAAACACAGTGTTAAGTTAGACATTTCAATAATCTGTCCAGACATGGCCAAATGAGACTGTAATGTCACATTATGAATATACTGAAATGTCAGGCTGTGACGCTACACCATTAAAAGTTGATGTTACCTTCCTTCTCCACTGCATTTGCAACAGCCTTCTTCACCCTCCCTGACTTCACAACGGCCGGGTCTGCATCAGCATAATCAGCAACGGTCACTAAGAAAAACAGACAGATTTTCTAATATCCATACTGTCGAGAAGTCATGTCTTTTAAATATATCAGCAGAACAAGCTATGGCCACTACAGACAGTAGGCAAGCTAACTGTTGACATTAACTTACGTAACGTAGCGTTAACCGGTCAATTACGTTAGCGTTGACGTTGAACGTATCTACCTTTTAGCGCTTGCCAATAACAGAAAACAATCACTAAAAGGACACCGTAGTAAGTACTCAGTTTAACTATACTGTAGGATACTAGTCAAATAATACAATTTCGTTAGTGTAAATTGAAGAGGGAAACCACTTGAATCCCAGCGGTCTTGGTGCTAACAGTGGGCGGGGCCTCTACATGGACTTATGGGTAGGCAGCATTAGCCGGCAGGCCAATGTGAAAGTAACCTAGCTAGTAGCTAGTTACCTGATTCCGAACAAACGTCCCCGGCTCTAAATTTCAGCCGTTTTCGGTTCCCTTTCTTGGGCATGTCGACACGAATGATCTGTGAACGCTTAACGGGCCTGTGGGCCCTGCCATGTCTCTATGGCAAGCTGAGGTAGAGAGAAAGAAAGAAAAATGAGAAAGAAATTGAAAAATGTTCCGCCAGGATCTTCAGCCATCATGGAATGACGTAACTATGCAAGTAACGCGAGAGTATCGTCGTCATTTCACCCTCTGCTGCTTACTGCCCTCTGCTGGTTGTTGCGAACATGTCAATGCCCAAAAGTCACCAAATTTGTGTGGGAAAGTGTGTCTGTCCCCTTATTTTATCAGCCAATTATGATTTTTTTTGGAAGAACAGTAACACGCTCTGAAGCAGATGGCCTTCTTTTCAGAATGCTTTATGGATTCTGAAGCCAAAGACAAAATAAGATAAACCTTTGTTGATCGTCAGTGAAATTATATTTCTCAATTTCAGTTTTTACATTGTGTATCACATTTGTATATATATGTATATATATGTATATATATATATATATACATATATATATATATATATATATATATATATATTATAAATCAGGGATTACAAAAGGCAGGCATAAGGCAAACCAATTATACCAGTTTTTGATCAGATTCATTTAAGATAAACTTCATGCTTATTGTGTTTTATTTGTTTTCTTGTTTAGCTTATAGGATGATTTTAAATGTTGTGTAAAGTGTCTTTGAGTATCATGAAAAGCGCTATATAAATGAAATGTATTATCATTATTATTATATATATATATATATATATATATATATATATATATATCTTTATATATTTATATATATATCTTTATATATTTGTGCATTTGATATTGTCTAAAATACTGTCTGTTTGATACGTAACACACACTCACACAAACCAAAAGCTCATGGTATTACTGGCTTCACTGAAAAACCATGAGATTGTTCCTGTGTCACTCGTTTAATTTTCCCATCTACATCTCACTCAACAGCAATATTAGAAAGTGAATTAAAGTACCGATACTTCATCACTCTGACTCTCATACGGTTACCGTAATGCACATCATTAAAGCACACCAGAATTTCATGCACACCAGACATCACTGAGCCAGGTAGACTTAGATAGAAATCATCGGTCAGAGAAGGAAGACATTGGCAGAAATCACTTATATTGTCAGATCTATCTAAGTATTTTGTGAAAGTGATGCAGGCCACAGCCTCTCAAAATGACTGTTGACAACATTGCCAACCACATCACCAAAACTGCCTTCTTTCACCTCAGGAACATTGCACGCCTCTGACCCTCCCTATCCTCTGCCACCACTGAAATGATCATCCATGCCCTCATAACTTCCAGACTCATCTACTGCAACAGTATCCTCTACGGCTCTCCCAACAAAATCCTCAAACTTCAATATGTTCAGAACTCTGCCGCTCGACTGCTCACCTCCAGCCGCCGGTATGAACATATCACCCCGGTCCTACGCAACCTCCATTGGCTCCTGGTCAAACACAGGATAGACTTCAAATTATTACTCATCACCTACAAAGCCCTAAACAATCTGGCCCCTCCATACCTGTCAGACCTCCTCCCCCTTGATGCCCCAACCCGTTGCCTCAGGTCCGCCGATGCAAACACTGAAGACGATCAGGACCAAGCGCATCATTATTTAAGAAAGCCCTCAAAACCCATCTCTTCAAACTACCCTTCACCTGCTAACCCCTGCTCTCTACCATTCACCTGTTAACCCCTGCTCTCTACCCTTCACCTGCTAACCCCTGCTCTCTACCCTTCACCTGTTAACCCCTGCTCTCTACCCTTCACCTGCTAACCCCTGCTCTCTACCCTTCACCTGCTAACCCCTGCTCTCTACCCTTCACCTGTTAACCCCTGCTCTCTACCCTTCACCTGTTAACCCCTGCTCTCTACCCTTCACCTGTTAACCCCTGCTCTCTACCCTTCACCTGCTAACCCCTGCTCTCTACCCTTCACCTGTTAACCCCTGCTCTCTACCCTTCACCTGCTAACCCCTGCTCCCTACCCTTCACCTGCTAACCCCTGCTCCCTACCCTTCACCTGTTAACCCCTGCTCCCTACCCTTCACCTGCTAACCCCTGCTCCCTACCCTTCACCTGCTAACCCCTGCTCTCTACCCTTCACCTGTTAACCCCTGCTCTCTACCCTTCACCTGCTAACCCCTGCTCTCTACCCTTCACCTGTTAACCCCTGCTCCCTACCCTTCACCTGTTAACCCCTGCTCCCTACCCTTCACCTGCTAACCCCTGCTCTCTACCCTTCACCTGTTAACCCCTGCTCCCTACCCTTCACCTGTTAACCCCTGCTCCCTACCCTTCACCTGTTAACCCCTGCTCCCTACCCTTCACCTGTTAACCCCTGCTCCCTACCCTTCACCTGTTAACCCCTGCTCCCTACCCTTCACCTGCTAACCCCTGCTCCCTACCCTTCACCTGTTAACCCCTGCTCCCTACCCTTCACCTGCTAACCCCTGCTCCCTACCCTTCACCTGCTAACCCCTGCTCTCTACCCTTCACCTGTTAACCCCTGCTCTCTACCCTTCACCTGCTAACCCCTGCTCTCTACCCTTCACCTGTTAACCCCTGCTCCCTACCCTTCACCTGTTAACCCCTGCTCTCTACCCTTCACCTGTTAACCCCTGCTCCCTACCCTTCACCTGTTAACCCCTGCTCCCTACCCTTCACCTGCTAACCCCTGCTCTCTACCCTTCACCTGTTAACCCCTGCTACCTACCCTTCACCTGCTAACCCCTGCTACCTACCCTTCACCTGCTAACCCCTGCTACCTACCCTCCTCCTGCTAACCCCTGCTCTCTACCCTCCACTACATGACTCTTTCCACACAGCTTATCCAGTTCTCTTTTGTACCAAAATGTTCTGTTTGTTTTTTTTGCTTCATTGTCTTTTTATTTTTTGTTTGTCTCTGCCCTATGTAACGTGTCTTTGAGTATTTAGAAAAGCGCTATAAAGTATTATTATTATTATTATTATTATTAAAGCCTTTAAAACTCAACTACACAGAGTCACATCTCTAAATGATATGAAACAAAGGAGAATTCATTTGAAATGCTGTAGTTCAGTGAAGACCAAAAAAGCAGAGGTGATGCCTTGACCTCAATAAATTACTCTCTGACAAAAGCATCACAGTAACCTTCTTGTGTTTCTCCAACTTTAGAAATGTATCAGATGAGTTTTCAGGAGAACTCAGGGTCTTCTCATTTGTAGCCTTTCATCAAGCCCTTTAAATCTGCATCTCAGGTGCGTAGCAGTTGTTATAAACAGATTTTGTAACAATACCAATATCTATTCTCATTCTCATTGTTACTCATCCATCAACTACACCAAGTAGGTCAACCATTAAAATCAAATCTCACTTTCTAACAGCCCTGTAGCAATTTGGCATAAAGCTGGAATAAACTCCAAGCAAAAAACCCTCTTATCTCTATGTATAACAACATATATCCTTTACATCCTAACAGAATCCTTTGTAATTAAAAGAAAAACATAAGTCTAAGCTGCACTTAAGCATAATTTGGAGGTACTTTGGAAAATCTCCACTACTATTCAGAGGAAATTAGAGGGAAAAGTACTTTTTACTACCCCACATGTATTTGATACCTTTAGTTACTTTGTAGATTGATTAATAGCACAATACCTAACCAACAAATCAATTATTAAGTATTATTATATATTAAGATAAAACTGCACTGATTCTGTGGTGAAATTCAAAAGATACAGGCAGTATGTCAAAAAATATTAGGCTAACCGATTTTAGTTGCAAAACTGAAGTAATGTACATATTAATGCATCAGTAATTACAATTACAAATTATTACTATCATTAAATATTCTGTCTAAGCTTAGAGGTTAAATATAAATGAGTGGAGGCTTTTAAACCCAAGTTATATGAATGAATAATGTTTAATAAACATTAACACATAATTGGAGGAATTAATAATGTGAAATATATTATGGGTTGTAGACCTCCTTCATAATCAGGAAAGAAACACTTCTTCCACGAAGCTCTAAATGTAATACAATTTGTCTTCGGTAGGCAAATTACGTCCTTTATCTTTCCATGACAAATTAACTTTACGTATTTTTTATTGATTTAGATATATTAAATGATTGGCCACTGGTGGATATCGGCCTAAGCCTTCATGTGTTGATGGCAACTAAACAACTTAGTGAGAGTCGTTGTTAGTCCCTCGGAGCAATGCACAGCCAAAACAGTGCAGGGAGACGACTGTTAATATAATCTTAAAGTTAAGTTTAGATCCTGCAGGGTGCGCTGCTCACTCCTCGTGCAGCCGCCTCTGTGACTTAAGCTGCTGCAAGAACGCGCATCGTGTCTCAGGAGCTGTCGGGTCATGAACGCGTTTAGTGGTGCTGATGTGAAAAGTGAATTACATTTTACCAGTTAATGGGGAAGTCTGTGAAAACGGCAGAAGCATGATATCAGTACAGAGTGTGTGCTGTGACACAGTGACCATCCTGCAGTCCTCCGGTTTGCACGCGCATGTGGTGCCACACGCTTAGCCCTATAGGTTGAACACAGAGAGTTGTTGTGTGTGCGCGTGCGTGCGTGTGCGTGAGTGTGTGTGTGTGGGAGGGGGGAGTGAGCATCGGTTCGGTGGCGGTGTGTGGAGAGATGGAAGCGGAGAAGGCGGATGCAGATATCACTCGCTCTCACTGTCCCCAGGTCTAAGGAAGGAGACATTTCCTCTCGGATATTTTTCCTTTTTTTTTTTTATTTACCTGCCAATGTGCTATGATATACGTCGTGCTCGCGAGCACCACCCCCTCAAACGTACCCGTCTATCTCTGAGCTGTCAATCATATCACGCCGGGATTTCTACATGTGAGTGCGTGGCGCGCCGGGCAGGGCGGATCTGCTCACGGGGTGAAAAAACGCCGGTTAATATGGATGAAAGGTCAGCCATCGTCTCGTCGTTCCAATCACTCTGATTAGGTAAGGCGATTTAAGGATGCACGTTTGATGCACGAGGAATGTAATGCAAAAAGAGTAAAGACGCGCATCTTTGCATTGGCGGTCCGGTGCTGTGGGGCGTTAAAAGGCCCTCTTATCAGTTAGATAATCAGGTTTATAACCCACATACATTCCATTCTCAATCCCGACAGCGACACTGTCCTATAGCGTTGCCCA
>CM042222.1:3746564-3759064 GCA_023566465.1 Cottus gobio
GTATTCTAATAGGTGACTTATATTTTACTGGAGTAATTTTCCAGTAAGGTATCTTTACTTTTACACAAGTATGGCTTTTGGTTACTTTATACACCACTGTAGCTATACAATTGTTTTCAACACACCAAACACAAAAGCAAGTGAGCGCTGTGACAACTCTTCTGAAGTGATTGTGAAGGAGTAAATTAAGCTTATACACTTGTTGACTCACTATGACACCATTGCATTCATATATTACTCTCTCGTCAATCCAGAATAAAGTCAATGATTGAACATGTCATGGTATTAATGCATGTTGCTAACCCTAAAATATTGTGGCTCATCTGTGAATTAAGAAGAGTGGTGCTTAGAGAAGCCTCATGTAAAGAAATGTATGTCTTTGGTCCATATCGCCTAAACACAATGAGATATCAAAAAGCTTTTGATAACCTTTGATGATATAGCTCCAATAACAATTCACAGACAATATGATATGAATCGGATCCAGCATGCAGTTCGCAATAATGTGTTTTTCACAAAATTCAAAATGGCAGAAAATCTAATGGCAAGTATGGCAAGTACCCCAAATATGCGCCCAATTGCATCCTTAGAATTACGATAGGGTCCTCCCAGACTGACTATGGCAGAGCTCAGACCCTAATAACCCAGTAGTCCATTATCTGATCCCTCAGTTCTTGTCCCCTCCTACTGACCTTAGCCCACAGCATAACACAGTCTAGAGTGGGAGAGAAGGTTACACAAATTGCTCACTGTTTAAATCTCTGCAAATATATATATATATATATATATATGTGTGTTATATTGAGAGGAATTATTGCAATTATGTAGAAGAAACTGAAATGAGGTAATGATGAATAAAAAGTTGGCAACGAGTCAACAATCACCAATGTTTACAAAAGTAATTTAAACTTTCTGAAAAAGGGGACTTGTGTCCATTTCCCCTGAAACTATATGCTCATAACTAGGGGCAGCTGCAAATCTTGTTTTTGCTGTTAAAGGTAGTTTAACCTCTCACCTTGCTGCAGAGATGTACCAGTTTACCCCAGGATGTATCAATATGCTGTGACATCCTTGTTGATTGTGGTTACAGGTGCAACAGAGCCCACTTGGTTGGGCTTGATCAGAATTAAAACACTGCCTGGTGTTTAAGTACACTAACATTTGTGAACTAGTTGAGTTCAGGTTTTTTACTCTGATGCATACCGTTTATTTTCTTCGTGAAGATATCAACTGAGGTTTTGCAATTAATTAATATATGGTCTTATGGTTAGCTCAGCCAATAGGGTGCAGGGTATTTTACCCTACTTGAACCAGGGCCAGCGGAAGTGAGCCTTGCAAGCTTGGTACACAGCCATCACAGTTATTGTATTAGAGGTGTGTTTTTATTACAGGTACAGTGTCGAGGGGTTGCACATCAAAGCTAATATACCACACTTCAGAGGAAGGAGGAAGAGCTTCAGGGTCCCCTTGCATTGTGTTTGGAGGTGGTCTGAGCTTATCATTCAACAAGGAACAAACACTCTTCCTAATATATATATATCTGCATCCATCCACAAACAAACAATAACACACACACTGCTGTGCTTTCTTAAATGTCAGCGTCTACATGTCGTGTCGAGTATGTGCGTGTGTTTGTGTGTGTGAGCAAGCATGCTCACGGCTAGTGTTGCTTCTGCATGGATGGCTGAGGCAGCTTTGTGCACCATGATAGGAGAATATTGAGGAGGGTGGGCAAAGTCAGTTGAAAAATTAACACATCTCATTGGTCTGCTGCTGAAGTCCAAATCTTGTGCTATGTGTTATGTAAGCATCACATACTGGAATTTGAGTTGATGTGGAGGAGAGAGGAGCATCAAACTGAGCAGCTGAATGTCACCAAACCCTGTAAGAAAAGAGAGACATATATATATATGAGAGAGAGAGAGAGAATAAAGGTGAAAGAAAGATGTCATATACATGTTCTTACCCCTTAACCGCACCAAACCATTGATTATCCCCAACCATCTTCAATATTTCTTTTGAAGGGATGTTTCGGGGCCAGGGGAGAAAGAGGGAACAACTGTCTCTGTTGTAGTTCATGGTTGGCATCTTAACCCCACGGCCTCCAACCATGATCCACTAAACCTATCCATCTTAAGGTTATGTAAACCAAATGTAAACCAGCCAAAAGTGTATCCAGATTGTCTTGATCACTGTATTTGTAATGTAGCACATCTGAAATGTTGGTAAGCATCCATTATATGAATGGAAAACAATGTCAGCGGAAAACTACAGATATTGTAAGCTGTGATGGATGTTTACAATGGACAGTTTGAATCTTCACCCTTAGCCTTTGTTTTCTTTCTCAGTCTAGCTAAACTGGAGGTTGGCAATTTAGGCAATTTACGTTACTATGCTTTAATCTCATGCTTTTGCTTAAACTTCAGTTTTGATTGACGAGTCTGATACCTTCTGCCCATAACTTTGGCAGACCCAGAATTTTGTGAGAGAGAGATAGAGGAAGAAGTGAATCTAATTAACAAGGTGTCTACTACCTCCCAGTAGCAGACTGACATCACACCTTCTTTCCTATCCTCTCTTCCCCTCCTGCTGCATCATGATAGCTTTGCATCATCTGTCTCTTTTCCTCCACTCCTCAGCAGTTCACTTCTCTTCTTTCTGAATGTGTTGTCCAGTCTTGATTCAATCACACCCAAATGCTCTGACATGGTCAGACTGGCTCCTGGCAAGAGCTTATGCACAGCTTTCGGGCCCCTGAGCACTAATAGATTGTTAGTGTGCAAAGCTAGCTCCCCCACGCTGCCCTGCCACACCATGGCTTCTGTGCTCCATCTCTCAGTGGCATCCATCCTTTGCTCCCTCCATCCCTCTGCCAGTACCATCTGGCTCTCAGCACCAAGCCCATTTAGCTCAGCCGGGCACCAATTTGTCCCCCTGGCTGTCCGGGAGAGAGAAGGCAAGAGAGTGAAGGAGGAGTGGGGAAGATAGATAGATGTGAAGAGTAAGATTTAGCAAAGAGAAACAACATGAGAGTAAGTCAGGAAAAGAAGAAGCAGAATCAAGCGTACCTGACAGTCCCCAGCAGCGAGGGACATGCTCTGGTAATGGATGGAATGAACAGTCACTGTGTGTGTGTGTGTGTGTGTGTGTGTGTGTGTGTGTGTGTGTGTGTGTGTGAGTTCCCTCTCCCTGGTAATAATAGTAGAGTGATTGGAGTTGCAGGACTACCAGAGGGGATGGCGAGAGTAATGAAGGAGGGAGGCAGGAAAGGACAGAATGAGAAAGAGGAGGAGGAGGAGCAATGGCATGTGAGACGAAGTCTTCCGGCCAGCAGTTAAGCCCACAGCCCACAGCCCTGCCATGTCTAACAACTACCCTATTGGAACTCTGTCAGTTTGCTTTCCCTCCTGCAACACCCTCCGAATGGAAGATGAGATGTCGATAGACGGGAGGGTGTGTGGATATTTGACTGCAGTTTGGTTGTGGTCAGACTGTGTCTGTTATTTCAGGGTCTCAATGCCCAAGGTTATGAACTTCAAGTGCATACAATCTGGAATTATACACATGTGCAAAGACACACAGTAGTAATGGTGACGTCTTCTAGACCCCAGTTTTTCCCAGCAAGAGACTTAAGCAGCTGCAGCACAGGCATCAGAAGCTAAGTCCCCGGCTGGACCCTTAAAGGGATTTAAAGAACTTCAAAATGCTTCATCTGCTCCATGAAATACAGCTTGTCAGAGTCTCACAACATAGCACAGACCCCCCACTGCTGACTGTCAATAACACACACACACACACACACACACACACACACACACACACACACACACACACACACACACACACACACACATTTGAGAGAGTGTGGCGCTGCAAGTGAAATGCAGGATGTGGAAGAAGGACACAGTTGTAGGACAAATATTGCTGTATATAGCTAAGGGCTCCTGTGAAGCAAATCATTATCTGTGGGCATGTGCATGTTATGTGAAGGCTGCGGAACAATTCATACATTCATAATTTGTGTTGAATTGGTTTCAGGATCTGGATCATAAATAAGCATCTGTGAGTGACATTTACTCAGAATAAAACACCTACAGATGTAGCCTTTAAGAACTGGCATACTTAAGCAACAAACATGTCGGTGAAATCGGAGTAGAGTATTCAGCAATATGTTTTAATACAAATGACTACTACCAACTATATTAAACAAACGAGCTGAAATTGATTTGTAAAAAATAAATAGTTTTCTTCATAAATTTGCTCATTACTTACCAGTGTAGCTGTATTACTGAATTCATAGCATCGTGAGAAGATTCATTTCACCAGGTAACCTTCATTAATTGATTTTATGGTTAATTATTAACACATTCACAAGTTATCACAGTTGACGTGTCTGAAGTGAAAGTGAAACTTATCAAAGCTCTCCTCAAAGCCATTGAGACTCTGTTGACAAAGCGTGGGGTCCTTCTTTTAGGTGCTAACATTTGGTTTGCTGCCGACCCGTCCACAGCAGTACATTACTTTGCTCCTGTTTGCTGTCTGTTTCTCCAAACTGGTGTAGGGTCAACTGCAATCTACTATAGATATTATACTGACTATGGATATGGATAAGTATGCAACCCCATTTCACAAGACTGAAACCATCCCTTTAATTCTGTCCATATAACACATGTAAGTCCAATACTCTTCCTTGTTCTGTTTAGCTCTTTACTACTGAGAGAAATATCTGGATCTTCAGCTGCTGAATGCCCCCTATGTTCACCAGACTTTGTCCACTGTTTGGTGCTGAGCAGCTAGTGAGTTTATCAGAGCATTTTACTAAAAACTGCAGTCAGCTAAAAAGGAGATTTAAAAAAAGGTTGAGACCAAACAAGCTGAGTTAAGTTGCTGGCTGTAAAACCAAACTAACTAGCTAAAAATTAGTGTTGAGGGGAACTGCAGTCTCATGATTATTATCAGAGCACTGTTTATATTACACTTAGCAATTTGATCCATTGTTAACATAAAAATATTGATATATATAGTTTAGATATATCACTTATTTCGAGGCGAAAACAGGAGTCAACATAACCAAAGTGTTAGGAAGCAGGCAGTAGCTCTGCAATGCAGTAGAGTTTGGGTAATTGTTGTCCACTTATGTGTTCACCTTGGTCTAGTTGTGCAGTTTAAACTTGATTGCCATTCTTGATTGCGCCTGCTAACCCCTGCTCCCTACCCTTTACCTGCTAACCCCTAATCCCTACCCTTCACCTGTTAACCCCTGCACCCTACCCTTTACCTGCTAACCCCTAATCCCTACCCTTCACCTGTTAACCCCTGCACCCTACCCTTTACCTGCTAACCCCTAATCCCTACCCTTCACCTGTTAACCCCTGCACCCTACCCTTCACCTGCTAACCCCTGCTCCCTACCCTTCCCCTGTTAACCCCTGCACCCTACCCTTCACCTGCTAACCCCTGCTCCCTACCCTTCCCCTGTTAACCCCTGCACCCTACCCTTCATCTGTTAACCCCTGCTCTCTACCCTTCACCTGTTAACCCCTGCTCCCTACCCTTCACCTGTTAACCCCTGCTCCCTACCCTTCACCTGCTAACCCCTGCTCCCTACCCTTTACCTGCTAACCCCTGCTCTCTACCCTTCACCTGCTAACCCCTGCTCTCTACCCTTCACCTGCTAACCCCTGCTCCCTACCTTCACCTGCTAACCCCTGCTCCCTACCCTTCATCTGCTAACCCCTGCTCTCTACCCTTCACCTGCTAAACCCTGCTCAACCCTGCTCTCTACCCTTCACCTGCTAACCCCTGCTCCCTACCCTTCACCTGTTAACCCCTGCTCCCTACCCTTCATCTGCTAACCCCTGCTCTCTACCCTTTACCTGCTAACCCCTGCTCCCTACCTTCACCTGCTAACCCCTGCTCCCTACCCTTCATCTGCTAACCCCTGCTCTCTACCCTTCACCTGCTAAACCCTGCTCAACCCTGCTCTCTACCCTTCACCTGCTAACCCCTGCTCCCTACCCTTCACCTGTTAACCCCTGCTCCCTACCCTTTACCTGCTAACCCCTGCTCTCTACCCTTCATCTGCTAACCCCTGCTCTCTACCCTTTACCTGCTAACCCCTGCTCCCTACCCTTTACCTGCTAACCCCTGCTCCCTACCCTCCATCTGCTAACCCCTGCTCTCTATCGCTAACCCCTGCTCCCTATCCTCCACTATAAGACTCATTGCATACAGCTTCTCCTGTTTTCGTTTATTTGTTTTGTTTGCTCCATTGTCTTTCTATTTTTGTGTGTTGTATGTTTGTCTCTGCCTATGTAAAGCGTCTGTGAGTGTCCTGAAAAGTGCTATATACAATTCAAATGTTATTATTATTATCTTCTTCTTCTGTCACATCCCCGTTACTTTAAATGCAGGAAGTGCACATTTGCGTAAAATGTTCATGTAATTGATAGATTTCATGGCAGACACTTTAAAAAAAGGGACCCAGGCTGTAAAATATAGAATATGATCATTACCTCGTATAGTTCTCTATTAGTTACTCCTGGTAAACAAACGCAAAAGGTATTGATTTATTGCATAAGAAAATGGTTCAAGTGATGAATTGCCCACACAGAGTCAGCACTTCCTGGTACTGTGTGTATTGAATTGGGCGGATACATCCCACACACACAGAACACATACAGAACACTCTTGGATGTGACTCGCAGGGAAAGATGTTTGTGAATGAGATGTTGGGCAGCTGAAAGCACTATCATGGCTGGCCAGACACCAACATACGCAGTGTTCTGAGGATCACCTTTATAAATAGATGAAGATATGCACCAGCCTTAAACTCTATCTGAGGCAGACTTCACTAAGTACATACTGGAAAAACTAATAAGATATTTTCACTGCACGTACATCCACAGGAAGCTCTCAGATCGTTTTGTCTCTGTATTAAATCACGATCCGTTTGTTCAGCACCACCTACAACAGTTCTCAGCGGCGGCCTGTTATTCATTTACTTCCAACTTCATTCACAGACGTGTGGGTTGGTGCAGACACTTAAACAGTCTCATATATAAGCTCCATCCCTGTGTCTTTGAGTGTGTGCTGATTTTTTTTCGGCTTTCTGTTCATAGCCTTTCAATTAATTAGTTGTTGTGTCTCCTTGTTTTCCTGCAAACCTGTTGTTTAAAATGACTATGAATGCACTTGAGTTGACTCAGTGAAGACCCAATATCCACATTAAGATTACAGAGACACTGATTTGTTCCCTCTCTTCAAAGTATTGCTCTTCTCCCTTCTGTCTCTCCCTCAGTCTCAATGACTCTGTCTCTTGCGCCTCCTCGCTCCGTCTTATCAGTGCTGATGGCTTTAAGCCCATGTGCTGAGAGGTCTATTAGTTAGCTATCGTTCTGTCAGATAATGCGTCATCTCTCTCAGCTAGTTCACTGTACTAACTTACTTTGCTCTGACTGCTTGAGGTGGGAGCACAGCCGCTGGGATATAAGACTAGGGCACAAACATCCACATTCTTCAAAAATTGCATTATATATATATTTATATACGTATATTTTGCAGCTTGTGAGTGGAAGTGTATGTGTGTGTATATGTCCTGTAGCAATTACGTGTTCATTGAATTAATCTAAATCAGCTCATTAAAGCAGGTCTTCACATCTTCATAGTAGCCTGAGACCATTGTACTATGTTTAAACAAGGCAATCCTTATACATGCATATGTGTGTGTGTGTGTGTGTGTTTGTGTGTTTTATTATTGGTACCAAGGAAACATTTGTTGTGTGATTGCATTGTTAAGTTGTTGTAGGCCATCTAATTACAATGGTAATAGCCAGAACCGCTCCCACATGTTGTAATTGTATGAATAACTAACAAAAGTCACTGCCATCTCCGTGGCTAGCTCAGTCTGTCGATGATGAAGGTCAGCAAGCATTGTGGTGCACCATTAGAATAATGGGGGCTGTGACTCGCCTGCCCCAGTGCAAGAAGAACATCACTCACACTTAGCTGCTTTCCTCTTCCTCTCTCTCTGTTGCCCGATGCCCTGCACCGTCTCTTCTTGCCCTCAATTCCACACTCTAATAGCCCCTTCATTTACTCATGCTGACTCTCACCCACTACTCTCGGTCACACACAATTAGACTTTAAATAGTCAAGCTCTTTGTCAGTGACATCAGATGCCCCTTGGATGTTTTTGAACCCCTCAAATTTGGTTTGAATCCCAAGCAGTGCACTCATGTAGATACTACAACAGTAACAAACAATTGAAACACACTGATTAATGCTTGAGTGTATAATTGGAAAGGCCTGCAGTAAACACAATTGGAAATGACCTAGATCTGGATAATTGAACACCTGTAGTCAGCAGCATTCAGTTTGACTAGAACCTGATGGCAGCTCTGTTTGCTAAAACATACAGCAGGATTTCTTTCTAGATTACTTTAATTTTGTAGTGAACAACACGATGCTTTTTTGGCAAACCTTGTAAGACAAACAGTGCCAGCAATGGCATGGTCACCCTTACTTGTAGAGAACATTTGAATCCGCTCACAAGCTTCATAATTCCAAAAAGCTTGTGGTAGTAGTATATTCAGTGTTCAGTTTGGTTAATGCATATTTAGGAAAATACAGATATATGTAGAATGCTTTATCTATTTTATAGCGTGGCATTATCTTTTTTGTTTTTTTACAATCGGGCTGTGATTCTTAGAAAGCCCTCCGATCCTAATGGGGCTCTAAGTTAGTGCTTTATTAAATGTTGGTGCAGAGGAAAGTGCAAACACTTAAGTGTATGCATGTTAACAATTGTTGTGCTTGTATCAATGAGACAAATATGTGTTGTTTGTGTAACGGGTGAGGTATGGACCCAGAAGCAGTGCAACGGACACAGTGACTCGTTTGAGAGACTTTATTCCCAGGCAGAAGACACACAGGCAAACAGCCTCAGATTTACCGGGGAAAAGGCAAGGCAAGGCAAGAATCTCGGGGTCGGGGACAGAAGGCTGAGTCGTGTACCGGGGAAGAGGCAAGGTGGAGAAGTCCAAACAGGCAGGGTCGGCAACGGGACAACCGTCAGAGGGTAAACACTGGAAGGTCTGGCATAATGCTGAGAACGATCTGGCAGTGAATGTGTGACAAGCTGGGGCTTGTATACCAAAGGGAGTAGGCGCAGCAGAGCAGGCAGGTGAGAATGATTGAGCTGATGAGGTGGGTGGGACTAACAGGTGCACTGAATGAGCTGATGAGGTGGGTGGGACTAACAGGTGCACTGAATGAGCTGATGAGGTGGGTGGGACTAACAGGTGCACTGAATGAGCTGATGAGGTGGGTGAGCGATAGGGACAAGGGAAGCTGAACTGTGACCGTTTGCTTCAGTTGTCTGTGTTTTGATAAAAGTGATCCTGACCATTGAAGGTGTTTTAAAGTTTTTCTAAAAATAATATGCTTCTTTTTTCTGTTGGTATGAAACCCAAGTAGCCTGCATGATGTGGTGGAAATTAGTGGAAAAAAATCCCAGTATACTGGAGAATTAACCCAGATCTAAACTGATGGAGGTTGTATAAGGTTTCTACAAAGGGTTAGGTTGAGCTTCCAGTATAACTTTAAGTCCCGTAACCGTGTTCTTCTACAGGGAGTTGTGGTGGCTTTCAAATGTTCTTATGCACACAGGCACCTTTGACGAACTCTGTTAAATACAAAAATCCTTCCACTACCTTTCCCAGTTCTTTTTTGCAAGGTCACATTTGGGGAAGATTGTGTTTGTTGATGAAACTTCTTTGGCGCTATCTATATTCCAGGTTGTCTTCATGCCAACTCGCGTGTTGCAGAGATGCATATTACAGTCTGACCATGCCAGCACCTTGGCAAAATATGAAACACTTGCCACTTAGTCTTGCTTTCCAGATGTGGCAGCTAATATCTTTTGAAATATTGTAGAGGAAACATAAGAATTTAATTTGAATTGCACACACTGTTTGTAGTAAGTTGGAGTTGGCGTGCACTCGTCCCCCCTACTTAAGTTTAGTGAAGGCTGCTTAAAGCCTCTGTGGAAAGCTGTTTTAATGTTGTGTCTTCTTGCAAATGAGAGGGGGAATGAGGAAAGACAATTGTGAATGAGAGACGGATTGAGACGGAGAGGAAGTTCCTAAAGGTCACTCGCGTCCGACAGTGCCATCTCTCCTCCCATCCCCCCCTCTTCACTTCTGCTGTCACCCTCCTACATTCCTCTGCCTCTCTAGTTTCAGTTACATCTTTTTGTCATTGCGATCTGTACATGTTTGCCTTCTATCTGATCCTCAGTTTCCTCTCAGCACGTCTTGTTCTCTCAGCCAGTGCTGGCATCTCAGCATCTTGTGTCAGCAACGTCCTATTCTCTCCTCTCCTCCCTTCCCCTCTCTTTTATTTTATTTTATGAGAGTTATGTTTATGAGAGTTGAGTTATGTTGGGAGGGGGGGGGGGCACAAGACTTCTGTTTAATATTGCTTTCCTGTCCTCTCCTTCAAAAACATATAGTCATCTGTAGTCTGTTTAATTTGTTGTAACCTTATGCTGTTTCCATGGTTGCCAGATTACAGAAATAGTAGACTTCCCTGCTCATAAACAAGGCAACATGTTGGAGAGCGGGTAAATGATAATAAGAGAATGCAGAAGACAAGATGCACAGTAACAGTGATCCAATATTTAATGGAGCCCTTGATGATGTTCCAATATGGATATCATCATGTGATCAAGCATATATTGAATGGAGGCACTGTACAGTTTTGGTCCATCCGTGAGGTTTAATATTCCCGTTCATCCAAAGGTGCATAATATGAGCTTGGGCGTATTTTGATTGCCTCACATGGCTCTCAAAAGGAAAGCGCCAGAGCCGGTGGCTCGTCAGTAATTGTGCTAACAGGAGAAACTACACAATGGACTGACGGCGCTAACAGTGTTTACCTGAGGGGGAGCCGGAGGGTTGGCGCTACGGCCCGTGGGTCGGGCGGCGTTATCAGCTGTAAGCGCTGAATGAGGAGCCGAGTGGTCTGACTGCATAGCACACAGAGGCGGTTTCTGCTCTGCTCAGGGACTCCACTGTCTCTTTAGGCAAAAGTGGTTTGCTGCTAGAATTAATGCTCTGAATGTCGTATTTTGCTCTTTCAACAAGCCACACGTCTTTACAGCCGTGTTACAGATGAACAACTATATGGAACAACTGCACTTGCTATTGACTGGCAAACCTTCATAAACAGCTGCATAAATCCCTTCAGTCTACATAATTTAGAGCATTTGAGCTTAAGCTTTTATCTAAGCATTAACAAACGTTTTCGAGAACCATAAAAGCTGATGTCATTGCTTCCAATGACAAATACTGGGCATTCACTATACTGCAAGATCATCTAAATTTGTCATCAGGTTTATTTATTTATTCCTGTCATTTGCTAAATCACTTCTCCTTCCGACCCGTTCAAAATTAGATTTCATTTCTGCGTTGCATCATTTTTGTCACACACACTCAGACACAAACCTAAAGACTACACACAACAGCCCGGTGGGAATACACTACAGATCCAGTTGCCGCTTATTTAATGATGACCCAAAACATATGTCTGTCCCTCCACCCTGAGCACACACCGCCAACGAGTCCCACAATTTCTCAAAGACATTTTCACACAACGCATCCTGTATATTCATCGATATCCTGCATCCCTCTGTCTGCCCTGTTACCTACTCAACATCTGCTCCGTCACACTCCATGTACTTCATGCTTTGTGTGTTTGCTGTTCTAGGGTTTTTTAACTGGGGTCGATCAGATGTAGCAAAGGGATCTCTGGAGGTGGCCAAAATGTGATGTCAAATTGTTGTATATGCATTAATATGCTATTAATAATTGTCTAACATAGATGTATAGGCTGCATAAATACACATAACTGTTGTTGGTCATTTTGCAGAACCTTTAAAGTCTAATATTAACAATGACAAATAAATGGGACCTTCTTCTGCGTTCATTTAGAAATCTGCTTTAAGCAAACGCTGAACACAAATGCATTATGCAAACCCTGGGTTGTAGTTTTAACTCAACTCAAAATTAACTATATAATATATCAGACATAACATAGTGTACTCAAGACAAATAGCTTGGACGTTTTGGGATAAATAATAAAAAACAGGGCGTGAACATAATTAAGGCTGTTAGTCATGAACTTTGTTTTGCAAAACAAACTGCAAGTTGTTGTGCAATCCCAATAAACACCAAATGACAGGCTTGTTTTAATCTGTTAGATTAGCATGGTTGGATAGGTAACATGTATCACTACAGACTGAGTGTGGTTGGGATTTTGGGATTAAGCAATGGATCATGAGTTGTGATCATGATAATTTGTGAGCCTCTGTGTTGTCTTGTTAGTACTTGACAATGTCTCCTGAATGAGGATACTATGTGTTTTAATATTCGCTCTCATTCATTGTTTGTGCACGCATTGTAAAAGTGTCAATATTTTATAACCTTGTATATTTAATCT
>CM042222.1:5736564-5756564 GCA_023566465.1 Cottus gobio
CATCAGACTGCAGGTCAATGAGTTCCAGCTCAACATCACTGGGTGCATTACCCACACTGCAGGTAAAGGGAGAGGAAATCATGTGCATTTCATCCTCCATCATTCTGACATCTTCAAATCGCCTTGAAAACTCACCATGCAGTGCTCCTAGCTTGGATGAGTACCTGCGGAGGTGATCAGCTGATGGTGTGACTTCTTTCAGGGTTTGCATGTGAGTGAGATTGTTGCTGTCCAGTTGGCTTGAAAGAAACTGCAACTTTCTCATGAAAGCCTTCACCAGGCTGTGCATTTCATGAACAAAAAGGCCCTTGCCTTGCAGTTTGGTGTTCAGTTCATTCATCAGTGCAGTCACATCAACAGCAAATGCAAAATTGGCCATCCAGTCCTCATCTGAGAGCTCTGGGATGTCCTTGCCTTTCTTCTTGCAGAACTCTCGAATCTCTGCTTTCAGCTCCCATAATCTTTTTAGCATTTTGCCCAGGCTGAGCCATCTGACAGCTGTGTGGTAGCCAATGTCACTATGTTCAGTCTCATGCTCCTCCAAAAGTCAAACAAACTGTCTGTGATTCAATGCTCGTGCCCTGATGAACTTAACTATTTTAGTTACAACATCAATAACATGGTTAATTTTTAGCACTGACTTGCACAACACATGCTAATGTATAATACAATGCAAAAATACCAATTTCTGATCTGGGTCGATTTCAGTCACTTTATCTTGCATACGTTTCAAAGGTCCGACATCTTTCCCGGTCAGACTTGGACAGCCGTCCGTGGTGACACCAGTCTGTCCCATTTCAGACCCAGCGTGTCCATGCATGCAACTACCTCCGTGAAATATCGCTCCCTGCCGTTGTCCCTTTCATTGACCGCAGTGCTGCCAGCTCCTCCGTAATCTTGAAGTCCTTTATCCCACGGACGAATACGAGTAACTGGGCTGCTGTGTCACGGACATTGCAGCTCTCGTCCAAAGCCAAGGAGAAAAAGTCAAAACGTATCACTTCACGTTGCAGCTGAAGCTCCAGATTCGCGGCAATGTCCTCGATCCTTCTTGTCACGGTTCGCCTGGATAGCGGGACTTGCTCAAATGCTTCCTTTTTTTCAGGGCATATTAGTGCTGCAGAGTCCACCAAGCACTCTTTGACAAACTCCCCCTCCGAGAATGGCTTACTGTTTTTAGTGATTTTGTGGGATATCACAAAGCTGGTCTTGGTTGCCGCATCCCTGGCTGTGTGAAGCTTGGTAAAAAAGCCTTGCTGCTTTTGTAGCTTAGCTAGCATAGCTTCCGATGCCGCCGTCTTTTCAGCGTCAGTCAAGTTTTTGTATTTCTCTGCGTGCTTCGTCTCGTAATGCCGACTTAAGTTGTAATCCTTAAACACGGCGATCTGCTCTCCGCAAACCAAACACACAGCTTTACCTCCGACTTCAGTAAATAAATAATTAGCAGTCCATTTTTTTTAAAACCCTGCAGGCGTCTACCTTTCTTTTTTTAACATGAGTGGACATTTTTGAGGGCTAAAGTCGTCTCGTGAGTTGTGACTGCTTGATTTACGTTTTGCGTCATAACGTGAATAAAACACTTCAAAATAAAAGCACTGCAGCTTTAGTCCATGCAAGAGGTAAAATTAGAAAATATGTTTATTTTGTAATTTCCAATCAACCTCACACGGGCCAGTCAGAATCAACCAAAGGGCCAGATGTGGCCCGCGGGCCACACAATGTCCAGGTCTGTTTTAAAGGCACTTGCATATAAGATACATACCCATGTTTTACATAGCAAATTGCATAACAATCTCAGTTCTCCATATACTGAGGCACCACTGTCATAAGGAAAAAGTGTAAAGAGAAAATATGACTCTAAAGCTGAAAAATGTAATCTCGATTTTGGAAATTCTTCATATCGCTTGTGAAAACATAACTTTACTCAGGTGGTCAAACGGGTTTGGTGCTTGAAATTGGTTTAACAAAGGTCTTAGGTTCACAAAAGCAGTTGAATATATGAATAAAATGGTAGATACATTTAAATAAATGTCTAATACCCAATTTTGTATTATCGTTTTTTGAGTAGAATTGTTGTCTGTAAGTACTTTCACCAAAATGGGGAATGACTTCATACTACAAGCTTCATGGGTGTGTGCAAATCAAAAATTAACAGTGTTTGTTTTCAAATATTTACTATATATTTGAGTCAAAATATGTACTAAAAAGAAAAATGAACTATTTACTATATTTTACTGTTTTTTTTGCAGTTTAAGGTGGGTTGGTAGGGCTGTCTTGTCTCTCACTGAAAGCCAGTGTATTTTTGCAGTGTAGGTGGGTAGGTCCTTAGGGATTTCCTGAGTGTTCATTGGTTAGTTTCACACAAAATGTCAATGGACCTGAATCGACAAATCACGGTGAAAGGCGGAGCTGACACACTCCACAGGCTGTGAGCTCCTGTGAGAGTCACGTAGGGGTTCGCAGAGCAAGGGGGCGGGAACTCAAGAGTCTGGCGCATCAGGCAATAACTGATTCATATTTCTGTGCAGTTGTTTCGCGGAGCTATTAATTGAAACATCACGTAAACATCGTCAAAATGCGGTCGGAAGTGTTCCCTCATTTTTAATATGAAAATATGCTGTATTTCTCTGGAATGTCGTTAGTAAGGGCGCAGTATTGGAGCTGAAATGATACGTTTTAATTTAGTTTTTGACATTTTAATTTAAAATCCACCAACAGACAAATGCACCTTTATATAATAACTTCCATTCAATATCAAACACACGTGATTCCACGAACCCAGATTTAATAACTTTTTTTTTTGCAACCAGTGAACGGAAGTGACCATATTTGGACTGCAGAGTCGCCATAGAGTCGATTGATTTTATTGAACTGTTCCATTTGGGTTTAACTCTAATCTTACCTTGTCTGGCTTTGTGGGGCCTCACTGTTGTGTTTTTGGTTTTTTTACTGGAAAAATGATGCATTCCATCTCCATGGATACAACAAGGACTACAAACCAACATGGGGGTTGTAGTCCCTGTTGTATCCATGGAGATGGAAAGCATAATTTTTAAGGGAGATTCCCTTATGGGAAACTCCCTCTTGAAAACTTGATGATGCTATGCTCAATATGGCTTTGATTAGTTAGTATATATCTAGAAGCTGCTTGGAAGAGATTCTTTTCCAAGTATTGAAACTGTCATACTAGAAGACAACCAGTCTTTATCAGAGAACCAGTGTTTATCAAAGAACCCGTGATTATCAGAGAACCAGTGTTTATCAGAGAACCAGTATTTATCAAGCAACCAGTGTTTATCAGATAATCAGTGTTGTCTGTCTTATCACCAACCTCTTTTTTTTACACTGTTCTATAAACCACCACAAACCATGTCTGGTGCTGCTAAAATGACATTCAAAGAGGCTCTGTTCAAGAACCGCACAGCACCTTCAACTCATGAGAACAAGGCCAAGCCACAGGTCATCACAAAGAAGAAGGTGGGCAGCAAGGCTGCGGTTCCGAAGGGCCGTCAAGGACCCAGACAGAACCAGCAACCTAGGCAGCCACAAAGCACCATCCGATCTGTGGTCATCGGAAAGAAGGTGTGCTTTAAGCCTGCCGTTCCTCAAGGACCTAAACCGAACAAGCAGCCACAGGCCACCGTTGGTGCTGTGGACACTTTGAAGAAGGAGGACTTCAAGGCTGATGTTCCTCAGGTCGAAGCAGGACCTAAACCGAACGAGCAGCCACAGGCCCCCGTTGGTGCTGTGGACACTTTGAAGAAGGAGGACTTCAAGGCTGATGTTCCTCAGGACAGAGCAGGACCTTCGACAAAAGGAGATTTCCCACAAACTCCGTTGGGCTATGCCAAATATCATATTGCCTGGCTGAGTGACAAGCAAGGCCAGATGGAAAAAAGTAGGGTCAGTTCAGAAGTTGAAAAATGGGATTTCTGCCGCAGGGTTCACCAAGGGGAAGTGAAAATAGCCCGCCTAGAGAAGAGTCGAGCGCTCACGGAGGAGTTTTTGATGGATGCACTATACTACCTGGAAGAAAGGGATCTAGAAATCGAAGAGTTAAAGAAAAAACTCCATCTACAGGAGGAAAAGGATCTAGAAATCAAAGAGCTAAAGGAAAAGCTCCATCTACAGGAGGAAAAGGATCTAGAAATCAAAGAGCTAAAGGAAAAACTCCATATACAGGAGGAAAAGGATCTAGAAATCAAAGAGCTAAAGGAAAAACTCCATATACAGGAGGAAAAGGATCTAGAAATCAAAGAGCTAAAAATAAAACTCCATCTACAGGAGGAAAATGATCTAGAAATCAAAGAGCTAAAGGAAAAACTCAATCTACAGGAGGTGGAGATTGAGGAAACGGAGTGCCGCAGCAAGCAAGAGTACAGTGAGATGATTGCAAAGTTTGGATCAAAAAATGAAGCTCTGACTGAAGATCTGAACGTTTGTCAAGTAGCTTTTGATGGTCTTGTAATTCTCAATGCCAAGCGCTTGGTAGAGACACGGGAGAGACAGCAGACTCAAGTCGAGCTGCTGTCCTCTGAAGTCAACAAGCTGAAGGAGCACAATAAGGTCATCGAAGACGTCTGCCTTGCTTTGAAAAAAAAGAGCAGAGGCGTCTTTGGGAAAAAGATGGCCGACAGAAGGACCGAGGTTGAGAAGATGGTCAAGAAAATGAAGGCAAAGGAGGAGATAAGGAAGGAGGAGAAGGAAAAGGTGAAGACAGGGTGTTTCGGCCGAATTGGCAGAAAAACAGGAGGAGGCTGATGTTGGTCATCAGCAGGAACCTCTTCCTCCATCTCTCTCCCTCCATCTCCCTCCATCTCCCTCTTTCATCATCCATCCAACCTCCCCTTTCCCTGAAGACTGAGGGCGGCACAGTGGCTGCAGTGTTATGTGATTTAACTCAGCAGCCTCACAGAGACACCTCCACCTGTCTCTGTGTGTGAAGTTCGAGTCTTCCCTTTCCCCGAAGGCCGAGGGCGACACAGTGGCTGCAGCGTTAAGTGATTTAACTCAGCAGCCTCACAGAGACACCTCCACCTGTCTCTGGGTGTGAAGTTCGAGTCTTCCCTTTCCCCGAAGGCCGAGGGCGACACAGTGGCTGCAGCGTTAAGTGATTTAACTCTGCAGCCTCACAGAGACACCTCCACCCTTCTCTCTGTGTGGAGTTTGAATATTCTCCATGTGTCCGCGTGGGTTTCCTCCTGGTACTCAGGTTTCCTCCCACATAATCCAAAAATGTTCACTAATTAGACACTTATTTGGTCCAATTATTCATGTTGGGTGTACTTCTGCTGATGAGGTTTACCCCCAAATTAATTGATTAATAAAAAAAAAAATCAAATCAAAATTCTGTGTTCCAGCCTCTCTGATTAAATATATAGAGTATTAATACAATTGTATGACATAATGGTGACTTTAAATAATAAGTACTGGGAGCTATTTAAGGTCGGCGTCAGGGTGATTTTCTGTGCTCTTTATCACATGTATATGTGTCCTCTTTCAGCCGCTTTCATTATTTTGCTAACATTGGGGTTGAGAAAGTACGCAGGCTGTGATTCATTTATTAATGAATTAATAAGTAACATATGCATGTGATGTGATGACAACTGCGTATGGATCTGGAAGCGGTGGTCATGTATAATAATAATAATAATAATAACTTTATTTATATAGCACTTTTAAAAACAAAGTTTACAAAGTGCTTCCACAGATAAGCTTAAATGGCGGTAAACAAATACCATAAAAGCATTGAATAAAGCAAAACAATTAGCCAAAAAGAACAGTAGAAAACAAACAAATATCTAGAATATACAAACAAAACCATGGGAACAAAAGAACTGCATAAAAGATCATAAAAAGACATAAAAAGGACGACATCACTTAAAAGCAATTCTATAAAAATGGGTTTTAAGAAGTGATTTAAAAGAAGTTACTGATTCTGCCAGCCTTATCTCCTCCGGTAGAAGAATGATAATTCTTAGTTCAGCTGAATATACACTAATGAATACAAGTTATGAATTTAATTTCTGCTAATAAATCCCCCAAAATGTGACATGTTGAACATTTAAATGGACATTTTCTCTGTCTTATAGAGTGATCTAATAGAGAAAATAATAAAATACATTTATAAACGACATATGTAAAATATTGAAGAAGGAAAGAACAAAGGATTGCATAACAAAATAATCATCTGAATAAACAAATAAAATAATATCTGAAAACGTTGTACAGTGTATTTGGTATTTCTACCAAATACACTGTACATGTTACAGCATGTCAAAGGACCGAGGACATACTCAGGTTGTTTTTTAGTCATGGTAATACATTTTCTAAAACTGTTGTTGGGGAC
Organism: Cottus gobio; assembly: GCA_023566465.1. NCBI lineage: Eukaryota > Metazoa > Chordata > Actinopteri > Perciformes > Cottidae > Cottus > Cottus gobio. Next base: position 5,742,914 of record CM042222.1, read on the forward strand.
TTCTGTCTCTCTGACCAGTTATCCAATGCCTTTTGTATGTTACTGTCTCTTTTTGAGAAGACTTCATTGATGCCACAACCATAACATCCAACTCCTGTCCATATCCCCCTGATAATTTTAACTCACAAACTATGAAAGTTATTAATGCACTTCTGGCAAGCAGAAGACAGCTTAGACTCTCACTGCCAGTGGTAAACGCCTCCAGATTCATTTGAGAGGCTTTTATTTTCAAGTGTTTGCATATTTTTTCAGAAAAGAAATAGACTAAATGTAGCATAGAGTGAAACCCAGACTATTGCCATCACCATACAAGCTACTGATTAAAATGTGAACTTAAATGCTGTGACCAGTAAAACTCTGGAAGATATACCATACTGTCACTAAACCATTCCCTGTATTTTGGCACTGTGTTTACTAGCAGATTACAAAACATGTGGAGTCCCACAGGGTTCCATGTTTGAGCCACTATTATCACATGCTCACTCAAACTTGTAAAATATTGTCAATTGGTCAGTGGCCGTAAGCATCAAAGTATCCTGCCTTAGGTACCCCTTTTGCATCAGTTCCAGCAGTGACAGGGAGGGCGTGTCGGTTTCCCCTTGTTATGCATGGTGTCAGGCAGAACCACAAACCTCTGTTAGCAGCCCAGACAATGCAGTTTTGCTGTATGGGAATGTCCACCAGTCCACGCTGCTGTTAACCACTTTCAAATCTACTTTCAATTCTATTTAATTTTCTCCCTCTACCCTTTTCTCTTCGTGTGACAGCTTGTGTGTTGGTGTGGTCCTTTGGTCTGCGGCCCCTCCGGTGTTTCTGACCGGGCGAGTGTCTGTCGTCCTGCAGTCTGCTGGCACAATGCATTGCTCCTTCACAAGGCCCACGAGGAGCTGCACCACAGAGCTGATTAAACTATCATCTTCTCCCGGCCCGAGACCAACAGGCCCAGCTCCAATCCCATAGGCTGCTTCCTCGACACACACGGGCACACGGGCAGAAATACTACACAGTCACAAACAATAGCCACAAAGATAAAGATGTGAAGAATTACATTTTTGTTTAATTTGATTTGCGTTTTGAAGATTGCGTTCATCGCAAATGTCGGCTTGAATTTGATCAATTTCACAATGACTTGCACAATAACTTGCACATACCACAGCACCCCTCACTTATCCTGTCACTCTCTGGGAGGATGAAAGGGAGGGACGAAGCCTGATCGTCCGATCCGTCAGCGATGAGGGTTTTTGCATGGCATGGAGAATAATTGGTCGAGGCTCAAACATCTAAGGAGAGAACTGAAGATCATGGGTGCGCAGAGAGGAATGCAGTGATGTGAACACCCAGTCTTCTTTCTGGGAGGAGACTAGGTCTGCATTAGCAGGGTCTCGGCAGGCGACACACACACATACTCTACACACACCTACACGCAGACACACACACAAACACACACCATGCATATCTTCAATCCTCTGCTTGATTTCTGTACTTCTTTACTTACCTTTCTTTTTCATCCACGTTTGATCTAATACTTTAATGTCTTTTAGCATTCATCAACTTTCTTTCTTCTCCATATATCCTCTTCTACATGGCTCTCCTAAATCATGAAATCACTTATTTACTTTCCCTGAGAATACTGAAAATATTTTCATCCCTACTTGTCATAACAAAACAACTTGCATTATTTCCACAAAGCTTTTATAATTCATATTTACAATAGCCTTTGATTAAGTGTAAATTAGAAGATGTGCTGACAGAGCCTTCTCCATTATCGTCAGAGGGTTTGGCTCACCTCTACAGTGTCAATGTCAATGAGAAGAAATGTCAAAGTGACATTTGTGGTGGAGACTAATGTTCAAAATTTGACATGTTTGTGGTATAAGCGGTGCGCCTGCCTTGAAAGCTCATTCTTATTGCGGAGTTCAGGTGGTTTATGACTGTGGGAAAATGCTTTTATCAAACAAACAATATATGCGATGCATGTAGTGAGCTGTGTCTGTGGCAGCAGTACATGTGCTACAGCCACAGCAGCACTCAACCTCACTCCCTTCCCAGCCGTGTGGCCTCGGGGCTTCACTCCGCTCCGTTTGAAGCGGAGGTTTTTGCTGAGTTGGTCAAAGCGGTCCAGAAAGTGTGGAGCGGCTCAAACACCAAAAGTAATTCTGCAGCAAAGATCTAGCCGACTGGAGAGAGAGGGACTCAGTTAGAGACTTTTCATCTGATGTGCTTTACACTTGTGTTCCACATGTATCATAGTCCTTGACTTCTCATTCATATCAGATTATTGTTTAAAACTCAATGTGTTCAAATTATTCAGATAGTATAATCATATTTTTTTTATATTGATATAAAAACAAGAGATCTGGAGATATATTTCCGGCCTTTCGATTAATTTACAGTCTAATTACTTTACAGTCTATAGATTAATTCACAGTCGATAGATTAATTTACGTGTATATATTAAGTTAGATCTATAAGTTCATTTATGGTCTAAAGATTAATTGTGCGTTTTTCTTAAAAACATGTTACCGGCTGTCGGGCTAGCGAGAGCAAAATTAATCTAAACTGTCACCCTTAACCTTTAGCGTTACTCTATTTCCTGAAATGTTTTATATTTGTAGCACACATCTTCATGCTGCTAATGCACTGGGGAGTGTGTTTGCCTCAGTTGCCTTTGTTTTGGCGCTTACTGTGATTGACAGATCGCTGCCACTACCAGAGCCGTATACAGCGCCATACTTCACTTCTCCACATTCCAAATATGGTAACTTTCGACCATTGCAAAAAAAAAGAACATGGCAACGGCAAAATCGATGAACTCAATGCTTCAAAGCAGCAGTCCACCAACCAATGTGTGACGTCACATGATGACCACTTCTTATTTACGTCTATGTCACACACAGCCCACAATATGCCTTTTTTTTATTTAGTCACTTCTGATGACCTGTCAGTATTTACATTTTCATCCCTCAATACCTCAAGAAGCTGTCAGTTTGAGCATTCAATCCTAGAACCTGTCTGCACCGCACTATTTAGCACGGACCCAGCAAACCATCTATGGGACCTCTCTTTTATAGATCACTGAGCCCACAGCTGAGTTCGTGCAGCATTTAGAAATGGTCACAAACCTGACACGGCAGTTCAGAAAAACAGCATACTTCTGAATTATCTGAGCGTGAAGGGAGGCTTTCTGGAACACTGACGGCTCTCATAAGTAAGATTGTGTTCCCCTAGAATACATTTACACAAGGACGCGAGAAGAGGCACGTGTAGTGGAGAAGACAGAAGTCGGTGGAGATGACAGAGGGATAGTTGGTAGGAGATTGGGAGGGACAGGAGACGTGGATATATAAATTGTGTACATTTATAAAGCATTTACTAAATAAAAAGGAATAAACAGGACAAATCCCATTAGAAACCTCCCTACATGTTATCTCAGCTTCCTTCGGAGAAGTCAAATGCTCCCTTTGTGGCAGTCAGAGAGAACTCACAGCAGGCTAACAGCATTGCTTTGTCATTTTTTATTGCAGAAGGAATTTAAATGATATTTTACAGCATTCGGTTACCAGACATCAGAACATAGATTATCCTCGCTATGCAATAAGGATGCTCGGCATGACCTCCTTACGACGTATTATATGTAAATAGAAACATGCTCTCCTCAATGTAATCATTTATCAATCAATAACGTTTAGCTGGAATTCCACGTGTCACAACGCTCACATCCTGTTTGTTTGGGAGGAATCCCGGGAGTGTCTCACCCGATGACTATTGCTGATTTTTTAGTTATGCTCTAAAAATAACTTTCACCCCCTCTCCTCCATCTCATTCATTTCTTAATCCGTTCATGTGTCTCTCTGTGTTGACCTCTCTTTGTTAGCTTGCCTCTCTCTCTGAGGACACGGAGCCAGAGAGTGCGCAAAAAAGTCGATGCTTCCTGAAAGGTTCCACCTCCGTCCACACAGGCTCTTGCCGCCTTGTGGGAAGCAATAATCTAGCCATCAATACCTCCTCCCAGATAATGTCAGCCCTTCTAGACCAATGCACAACTGACCCTCCTCCCTCCACACACAGCTGTGCACAGTAAGAACACTGGAGCCATGATTTGTGATAGGCCACAGGGAGAAAACCCAAAGAAAAACAACATCAAACCTCATCTTCAACATGAAAACCGGCCGTAAACACTCTGCACCTTTTTCAACCCATTTGAGAGCAGTTTAATTCACATCACGTCCAGTTAATTAGCAGTTTGTGTGATTGTGAATCCACTAGAGAGATTCTGGGACATCAACTGTTCTTACGGGAGACACTTTCAGGCTCCACCTGAACGGATACGATCTGTTTTCAACGCTCAGTGAGAGGAGAACCCCAGCCTCTGTATGAATACATACACACAGGTAACTGCTAATACACCAATCTGCCACAACTGAGTTTATACACATATGGACTATACAATGGGCCCCTGGGCACAGACATACACCTCTACAATCTTTTGTGGTCTTTTTGTGTCTCTTTGTGGTTGTTTGGTGTCTCTTAGCATTTCCCCCTTTTAATAGTTGTTGGGAGTCTCTTTGCAACTCCCTTTGTCTTTCTTTGTAGTCCTTTTTTGTTTCTTTGTAGTCATTTTGAGTCACTTCATCGTTGGTCGGTGGTTGTCTCTTTGAGTGACATTTTGAAGGTCAATGTTTACATATATTCTTTCATGAAAGATAGATGAGACGTCTAAAGCAAACATTTTTTTTAATTTTATTTAAAAACCATGCTGCGTTCTGTTGCCCTACCACTGATGAGTCTTTATTCCAATATCCCTCTGTAATCGCTCAGCTGCGTCTATCTGACAGCGTATTGCACCTCCTAATACAATTACATGCACAATGCAGCTTTTACATGGAGTTTGTTCCAGTTTCATACGGATGAATGAACGCACTGAGTGGGGATACATTACTGGAATGCATGTGCAGATTATGCATAATGCAGGCTAATCTGGGAGGCAGACATGGCAACCAAAATATAAGCTGTGATCTTTGATGCAATGCTGCTGAAGGCATTTCATTATCATAACGCCATACAATTACACGCTATTTCAACCAGCCTGATGAAAAAGAGCAGGCTGTCAGAATAGTTTTTTTTTGGGAGAAGAGCCAGAGTCTCTTCCGACAAGGCTTCAAAACCATGTTACAAAATGTCTGGTGACACAGCGGAATAGTGACTAAAGACTGAGATATTATTCTTTCAGTTTAGCATGCAGGTCACAAAACTCTCAAGGGATGTTCCTGAATGTCTCACATGACTTCCAGATCAATTTTTTTGGGAGACTTTGCTTTAATCTTTGCGCTACTGATAAAGTCCCAAGCTAAGTGAGATGTGGGGCCACTACTGATGCTCCTCTCCTCAAGGTGTCCCCCAAACAAAAAGTGTTTGGAAGACACCCCCCCCCCCCCAAAAAAAATACATGAAAAAGTGTCTCCCATCCTTACCGCATAACAGCTGCATCCAGGCGCAGGTCTTGTAAACCGAGGCGGTGTTGCAGAAGAAGAAGAGGATGAAGCAGCCGATGCAGCCGAGGATGAGCACCATGGACAGCAGCACGAATACGGAAGCCGTCTTGAAGGCTCCCGACGGGATAGAGCCGAACTCGGAGAAGCTGCCGTGGCACGAGAGCTCGCGGTCGGAGTTCCCGATGCCCACGCAGTAGTGGAACAAGCCAAAGTAGCCGGCTTGCGGGGTGCTGATGCTGTCCCCGATCCAGTAGGGCTGGTTGAAGACCACCACGTTGATGATGGCCAAGCAGATGGTGAAGATGGCCCACAGGACCCCGATGGCCCTGGAGTTGCGCATGTAGTTGTCATGGTAGATTTTGGAGGCTTCCTGCAAAGGCAGCATTCTTTTCTCCCCCCCCCCTCCCCTCAACCCACACCGCACAGCAGCCTCAACCTGGTGTTCCCTCTTCTCCTGGTCCTACTTTTGACCCTCTATCAGTGGAAAGGAATGCAATTATATAGAAAAAAGATCCCTCTGCAACAAATCCCCCTCCCTCTGTCGTTTAACTCGATTACGCACCTTTATGGTGTAGTCTCACATCCTCCCCTCCTCCTCCTCCCCCCACCCCCCATCCTCCCCTGACCGAAGATCAGTCAATCAATTCAGAGGTGAAGCGTGATTCAAAAGCACCCCGTTCCCCTCAGCCCCCTCTCCTCCGCTGCTCTCAGCGCCAAAAGGCACAGCGGTGCCGACAGCCGAGCTCACAGAGCCAGAACACAGCGGCCGGAGAGCGGCATCGTCTCCGGTCACCACTTCACTCTGCGGCCGCTTTGCCGTTCAGACCGGAGACTTTCCTCGAGATGATAATGATGATGATGAATCCTCCGCAAACGGACAAAAAAGATCCAGAAGAAATGAGCGGAGACACTGATTCACGTTTGACATGCTTCACGCGGAAAAATGCAACTTGAAAAAAACCGCAACATTTGACGCGACGAGGGTCCGACAGTGCAGGAAAAAATGTATGAAAGCATAAACATCAGTCCTGGACCTCTGCACAGCCCGAAAACCTCATGACTGGTTCTGGATGCTGTGACTCTCTCTCTCTCCCTCTCTCTCTCTCTCGCGTCCTCCAGCTTCCAGCTTCTCTCTCCGTGCGCGCAGCCGAGGAACGACGACGACTTTTGCATGATGGCGCACACTTGTTTTTAATTTTGCCGAAAAGTGAACGACCCCCCCTCTCTCGCGAACTCCCCTCCTCTACAACCACACACGCTCATTTATTAAATACTTATAATACATCATATTTGGTGCCATATATTCTCTCAAAAAGACAAACCATCTCCATCTAGTTATTTTTGATAAAGTCTGTCGCAATCTATAACAAAGTGGTCTGCATAAACTACACAACTATAAATAAACTCACATTTATGTTAGTGCATGTGCATTGCAAGGGGCTGCAGCAGAGGAAGGACTAATGCAATAGTAGGAATAGACGTGTAAAGAGAGGAAGTGGCATGAAGTAGAAATAAGAAAAGTAAAATTAACTCAAAATTGTATTAAAGTACAGTACTGTAGTAAATATAGTTGGTTTGAACTTTGGTTTCTACGTGTTACAATAATATTTAATTATTAAAGTTATGGCAGGTATTTTTTATGTTATTATATATTGTATAAATGTTTTGGGCCAAAGGTGGAGGACGTTTTCCATTGATGAATGGATTTTACTTTTCTAGTCTTCCTCTTTAAAGGCTACTTGTCATCATTCACACACTGATGATGACGGCAGGGGCAAAGTGCCACCTTCCCATTAGGACTAACTAATAGACTGCAGGAACAGCGGGGGCAAATGGGGATCAAGTATCTTGCCCACAAAGCGGAGCAGGGATCAAACTGCCAATCCTTTGATTGAAGGACGACCCGCACTACCACTGAGCCACAGTCAAGGCCCTTTGTAATTGGGAAAATGTTAAATATTTTGATTTCCCTTTTTTAGGAGGAGGGCAAGAAAGTTATTGGTCAACATTTTGAAATGCAAAATATAAAAAGTATAATACAAATTCTGATGGTAAATCACACAGAGAGCTTATCTCATGACGTTGATCCACATGAGACTGGAGGTGTGAAAGCAGCATGCAGCGGGCGTGTTGGCCATCCTAACAGCACATTAGCTATTCATTAGCTATGTGGCTGAACGACCAATCTTAACACTGACTGCTGGATGTGATGTTCACAATCTTGTGTATATATTAGTGTCACTCCGAGCTTACGTACCCCAATGCAATAAAGCTGCTCTGTGAGTCTAATGAGATTATTCCAACGCATCTGCCATGTGACTTCAGACAGAATCTAAACTAAACAGGGTCTGTCAGTGCTGGGGGTGGACTGTTCAAGATTGAATTCACTCAAGTCATACACTTTCTTTTTAAACATTCCAAGATTGTTACCATATACTTTCTAGAGCTTTTTATTCACATACCACGTTATTATGGTGTCACAGTCTGTTGTTCTCTCTTCTCCAGCCCTTTTTCCTTTAAACCACCCTCTTGTGTTCACTAATGAGGACGCTCCAGACAAATGTAAGTTCCAAATGTGAACTATTCTAAAGTCAGGTAGACATTTAATATTGTCTCTTATTTCTTAAGAGCTTCATTATGAAGGAATCGGACCTTGATGGTGTTGTGTTGCCAAAACCAGCCTCGAAGAAATGGAAGAACCTCTAAAAGAAGAGCCATGTGTTGTTACATAATCAACATACTTCTGTCTTAACTGCTGCAGTGAGATTTCTAACTGGCTGCCATTTCCCCTCTGTACCAAGAAGATCTCTTACAGGATCTGAAGCAGACCAGGGGGAGCAAATCCATTTAATCCTGATAGGAATGAGGCAATGGGGTTCAACTGCTGTGGTAACTGGACCGGCGGCGATCCCTCATGTGTTGTCCAGGACTTTCCTTTCCACCTGCACCAATGGGGCGACCAATCTGGATATCTTCAAATCCTCCGTCTCGTCAAGAACATTGTTCGTGTTAAGGCAAAGACTGAGGAATACTCAGCAAGCAGTGATGTTCTTGTGGAATTTGATTGGACCATAGGGGCCTTTGATTGTGTGGCTCACCATCAGGTATTTCATTTCATCATGAGCTCGTTCAACAACAGAACAAATCTCTCCTTGCAGAAGGGGGTTTGTGTAGTGTTAGGATGCAAAATGGAATTTCTAGGCAAGGAGGTTCAAGAGATGTTCTGTTACCATTTGTCATTTTTATGTGCACATGGAACCTATTCACCTCAATAATGAATTCAAATATAATAATAATATTTTTTTCTTAATTTATAAACCCCTGGACTTTAATATCTTTCATGTGTTTCAGAGATTCAAGATTTCTGCTCACTTTTAAAACTTGCTTGACATTCAGAGCTTATCCCACATATCTGTGTTCATAGTTGTAATATTTTGAGGAAGAAAAAACAATTGGGAGAATAAAATCAACCTGCCCTATAAAACAGAAGGTAACAGAAAAAACGTTTGATAAGGCATACATCTCATAACATAACTTGATCATAACATTCAACTCAAATTTTAAATCAGATTCCACTCAATATCAAGGTGGGCTTTTTAGGAAATGAGGATGATCACACAGAAGCACCTTATAGTCCTTGGCGATCAACACTTGTTGACTGCTCTTCAGTCTGCTCCTCTCTCTCTCTGGGCGTCTTTCCACTTTAAAGAATATGCAACAGTTATTTGAGAAGTTTGCTCTAATATTGGTTCGGGACAATTTGGTCTCCCAAAATATTGGTAGGGACATGTCCATATATCATATGCAAACCTAGCCCTTGCCTTCTAGTGTCGGCTCAGCTGGCTTGGATCCTCGTGCTAAAAACCAACAAATCGTGGTACCAGGTTATTATTTATTGTATAATTGTATTCCGTCTCTTTTTTTGCTTTCCTTTGGGGGTTACTGAGTTAATTAAGATGTGTGCTTTGTGTTTGTTGCATTTGTTTTCTTATCTTCCAGTATGATAAATCCAACTGCAGGAGGCGAAGATCTCCATGTCTGAGTAAACAAACCGCGGTGGCAGGCAGTCGAAAACAGCAGACCTCGCTCTGAACAACAACAAACGTCATTTAAAGGGGTAGATGGCCGTGTCACGTGGTCATGCCCGCTTCCTGTTTACCGCCTGATGTACCTTCATACTGTAGTACACACATTGCAACACCACTCTCCACTGCCGGGGCTTTCGTCCACAACAACAAACGCAGCATTTCCATCCTGCAGCCACAGGATTGACTGCTGTATAACTTTAACTCCTGTATCGCCACGGTCGCGGTTATCAAGAAGACATGAAGACGTGACATTGAGGAAACGTGCGCAGGCCAGGAAGGATCCTGGAGATTTCCTGACTCCATCTCACCGGAGTTCAGGTTGGGGGTGCTGGGAGGCGTGCCTCAATTCACCCGTTACCCCAAACGCAAACTAAACAGTGGTGATGTGGAGGACTATAAAGGTCTGAATTGATTCTACACGGGGGTTTGAGCTCGTGGAAACCACCATCTCCGCCTGGTAAACTGAGCTAGCCTGTTAGCTAGTCGTGCTAACTCCCGTAGCACTAGCCGCCGTCGTGCTGTGCGGTCTGGCTCGCGGGTTGTGTTTCGAGAGTGGAGCAGCTCGCCGGTGCCCTGAATTCAGGAAGAGTCCCCGGCTCTGGCCCCCTCAAGCGGGCAGTCAGGAATAAGCTGCCTGGGAAGGGATGGCCTGGCCGGTCTTCCCGTTCCAAAGGACACGGTTCTGCGGTGTTTGAAGGAGGTCGAGTTCGACTAGAGGCCACCACCGCGGGTCGAGGCGCTATGATGGCCGCCTCTCCCACCTCGGCCGGCGGCTATACGGCCCCTGGGCTGTCGGCCAGAAAGAGCGAGGAAATAGCGGATTTGATAGATTTGTTTTCCAAGATGCAGTACAGAGCAAAAGAAGCCACTCCTCGGGTAAGTTTGGGGGGGGGGGGTCGTCATTCGGTGTGCTTCAGCTACTTGACAGCATGTCACCTTCTCTGTAAGCCGAACTGCCTTGCGGAATCAAGGAAATTAAAGTCACCGTGGAGTTATCCAAAACAACATATAGTGTAGGTAGTTATTTATTACTTCTTAACAACTTTAATGAACCAATGCTCAGTTCGGCATACATCTGATCCACGAAGCTGCCCGTAATATTCATACATTTACAGTGTTTCCATGTGCTGATGCATGTGGTGTGGTCTGCTTTACTTATATCCTTCATTCATATCTTAGACGGATGAGAATGTAGTTATGCCCTGCATTGTTAAGTGTTTATAGTTATAGTCTACATATTCGGTTTCAAATTACACAGACATGACTTCAACATGCTGTTGCTCAATCAACAATAATTCAATAGATTGAGCTAAATATTGTAAAGTGACCCTCTATCAGGCCAGTGCAAGCAATATTCAAATAGTTCTGGTCCTGAATGCCACACTTGAATGGTGTTAACGCGTTGACTCAGTGTAGTAACACAGTGGATGGTTAAGGACACTCACTTGACTGGTGTGGGAGTCTGCATAAGTTTGACACCATCTGCCACTAATTAGCTTGATCTGCTTTAATGTTGGTGTGAATCATTTTTTAGATGAGCTCAGTAGATACATGGCTGTCGACAATATTCTGTTTGGTCATTGTAATCAGTCACCAAGCTACTGGTGTAAAGGGAATGCCACCTGATGTAAATCATGTTGATTTTCCCTTGTAAAGTCTTCAACATTTGTGATTGTCTAATCTGATAACGCAATAGTAAGGAATCTAGTTTAGTGACCCACTTAGTTTGATACATTTCCAAGTTCTCTCCTTTTCCGCATTCAAAGGTAGTTTTGTTTTAGGCTGCTTGCACAACTTTTTGTTTTCTCTCTCTTCAGGTGGAGGCAATAGAGAAGCGGTGCCTGGAGTTATTTGCCAGAGACTACAAGTACAGTATCATCCACAACTCCAATGGAGAAGTGTGTGGCCATTACCCACGGCAGATCGTTTTCCTGGAGTACGAATGCACGGACGTCGAGAGAGACAGGTACCCGTCCGCCACTCCAGTCCAGCCGCCGTTCTCCGATACAAAGTTCAGTCCACTCGGTTACCAATTCTTGTTTGTTTGAATCACTCCTCTAATCATGCACACCTTACTGTGGGGTAGGGTGCAACGGTCAGCCTCCATCTACAGGCCCCTCTGCTCGCATCAAGGCAGCAGCGAGGGTGAGACGACTGTTTTGTCACAAGGTCGCAATGCAGCTGGAAATGGGAAATGCTTTTTAGTGATTCAATAGATCCGTATTTATCACTGCTATATAATGAAGGTGAACTATTTTCTACCGTTCTGCTGCTGGAAATGGAAGATATGCGTTAACACAGGAAACCCACTAGTCACCACTAAGACTCATATACTGTATTAAAAAAATCCCTCATGAGCTCGGACATTTATTCCTCAATGAACTTTATTTTATAGTCTGCCTTGGCAGCTTCAAAGTATTAAACTGGGGGAATAACTTTTAAATTATTCAAAGCATCGCCAGAGTTGATACTAATAAACCAGGCAGTATCAATACCTGTAATGACATGTAGTAGTGTTTGAAAGCATGGAGAAGCTGTACATTTCTACATCAAAAAGGGAATCTTGCTCTTTCTGTAATCATGTGTCGATATGTTGATATCACGCCCCATCACGCTGCACAGCTGTTTTATTTTTGTTGATATTTGTCTCACCGCCTCTTACCAGATGTTGGCCGTGATGCAGTTTTGAAAGCTGGAAAGTGGGTTGACAAAGAAAACATTTAGCTGCTTTCATGTTGCTCAGGCGGTTCACTTTGGACTGTGGTGTCGACAAAACAAAAACCATGGAAACCCTAATGTGGACACAAACGGTTTTCACACACAAGCGTTGGCTATCTTTGACGATCATGAGGTCTTTTTAAAATGGACCCTGCACCGTATTAATGCCTTCAGATAATCATTCCAGTGTGAACAGCAGGCTGGCAGTTAAGCTTTATCAGTTAATTTAATGGAATAATTAGCATTTGTTCAGTCGGACTGGCCCCCGCTTAACGGTGGGCTCAGAAGATAAGCACAGTTGATAGGTGTCAGCCGTGTTTGCTTATTGCCCTATAATAGTATTCTCTACACATTGAAACGATGAAGTGGACTGACGGAGAACGTCTGTGTGTTTGCAGGTTTGAAAGCACAGTGCAGATCAGTAAGCTGCAGGACCTGGTGAACCGGAGTAAGCTGGCTCGCTGCAGAGGGAGGTTCGTCTGTCCGGTCATCCTCTACAACGGCAAGGTACCGCTGCTCCTTTAAAAAGAATGGTGTACCGGTATTACCAGTGTAAATGCCAGTATGTCTAGAGTTTTTCTTTCTGTTTCTTTTTCTTTCTGTTTCTCCAACATTCCTAATGTTTGGAGCTGCAGCGAATATTCAATAAATGAATTTGTTTTCAACTATTAAATGAATTCGCAAATACTTTGATTATGGGTTATTCAATTTGAGTAATTTTCTAAGGGGGGAGGGGGATGTCATCTTGGGCTTTGGGAAAACACTGATGGACATTTTATCGATTTTGCAACTGCAGGCCTATGATGTGTGCAGATGCCTTTAAAACCAAATTGAACAACAGGCTGCTTTGGCAACCAAATGGAAAACACAGACAAGAGTATCAATTCACCCGAGGAAGGTCACATGCACCAAATCACTGACTTGTGAATCATGAGAACAATTGTTTTTGAGGCGGAGAGAGGTGGAAGGGATGTGCTCTGTAACAGGCTGCAGCGCCGCATAGTGCATTCAATGTTGTGTACCAGTTGTAGTTAATCAATCACACAAATATCAAGTCCTTTTAATGTCGTGAGGACACGTTCTCTTGATGTGGGAGTGTTTAGATGACACGATGAGGGCCCATGGCAAGACCATTCACACAATCGGTACTTGTACTGGTTACAAATGGGTTTCGGGTACATTTCGAGTCCCATCCATCCATCCATTTTCCACCGCTTATCCGGGGTCGGGTCGCGGAGGCAGCAGGTCAAGCAGGCCACATCGAGACACATTTCGAGTGTGAAATTGAAATAACATCAGCAACAACTAGGGCCGAAGCCAGATCGAGAAATACCTCCCTGTTCGTTCGTGCTG